>KZ819738.1:1757-69204 GCA_003144235.1 Violaceomyces palustris | reverse complement strand
AAAAAGACCAGAAAAAAAAAACCCGGACAAAGTAAGTGGGGGGCCGAGGGGGAAAAGAACAAGAGAAGAATATCGAATCAAAGCAAGGCCACGCCACAATGAAACTAGAGGTCCAACAATTTTCTCTTCCCACCTTGTTCTTCCACTCTCGTCGTCGTCACTAAGGCGTTTCAAGCTCTCAGTTCGATCGCAATGAAGATCCGCCATCGGCACAAGTCTTGTCCCCCCCCGCCGCCTTTTCCCCCATCCTTCCCTTTTCTTCACCCGCATCCATCCCCTCGTCGATTCCAGGTTCCCTTTTTTTTTGTGTACGTAACCCGTCCCACTCCTTTTTTTTCTCTTCTTTGAAAAGAGACACCTTTTCCTCCCTTGTTTGATTTCTTCCTGAGAAGGACTTGCGTTCTGATAGGAACGAACGAAAGGTTCGAAGAGGGAGGGAAGGGTAGTGTTCGGATTCGAATGTCGTTCTGGGAAAGGAACAGTCGCATCTTGGGCTCCGGTGAAGGTTTGAGGAAGGAAGGGAGGAAGCTGTCCATGCGGAAGTTTGGCCAACCGGTTTTTGTAAATTATATCTCAAGTATTGCTTATCAAGCTGAAATGTCAGCACAGGCCGCTTAGTTTAGGGGTATAATACTCGCTTTGGGTTGACTCGAATGCGAGAGGTCATCGGTTCGAATCCGGTAGCGGCCCTTGTCTTTTTGTTCTTTTTGACCAGTCTACCAACACCACCTCCTTTTTGGTGTCAGGCTGGGTCTTTACGTTTGGTCTTCTTGCTTTCCAAGGGTGGGCTACTCTCCCACCTTGGCATGCCTTGTTCATTACATCTCGGATCGAGCTAGTTCATTCCTCTTCTGCGCGTGTTGAGAGTGTTTTTACAAGGTGAAGTGGGGGAGGGGGTTTCACGATGGGGTGTCGATTCTTTCATCCTAGGGATGGAGGAAGTGGTCGACCTTCAAGTGATCGAGGGGATTTGGATGCGACGAGGAAGGGGTAGAGATTCGAAATCATTACCTTTCTTCTTTCACTGACTTGCCAACCTCTTGGCAGCTGCATCCCTTTGAGCCTGTAGGGCCGATAGCTTTTCCTCCTTGGTGGCGTCGTAGGCGACGCTGACTTGGTTGAAGGGGTTGTCAGGGTGCTTTTGGAATTGCTTGAAGAGGATGTCTTGGTACTGTTGAAGACGGAGGCCCTTGTGCTTTTTGTTTTGTGTTCGGGGAACAAGTTGAGAATGGTTGGATTTTTGGGAGGGAGAGGAGGAGTGGGTGGGCGGGGGCGCATCAGAGCCGCTCTTGGGGGAAAGATGGTTGGATCGAGTAAACATTCTGGCCCTCTCTGGAGCATGAGTCCTCACCTCTTCCTTGAGCTTTGGAAGCTCCCTCTCCTTGTATGCTTCGAACGCGGCCTGGATGCAGGTTTTTGGAAGGTGTTTCAAAAAAGGGTTTGAAGATGAGAGGGGAGGGAGGGAGTGGGAGAGGTCCGTTTGAGATCATCAAGAAAGTGTGGGGGAAATCGACACGAAAACGGGGTCAGACTGTGAAGTGGACAAGTTTCCCATTCCTTCTAAAAAAGAAAGAAGGAAACTAAGTAAGAAAGAAAGAACCTCAGTACTGACCTTGAACCTCCTCTCCGGATGCCTCTCGATCTGACCCGCTGCAGCTCCCCTGGAAGCCTTGTCGGTCTTCTCGTTGACCAAGAGCATCGCCTCCAAGGCATCGTCTAGATTGTCTGCCGAAAAGCTGGTGATGGCACTGTCCAACCCATCCGCTCCAGGGGGTCCGTTGAAGGCAGGAGGTCTGACCTTGGGCTCCTTCTTTCCAGCCTTGGCACCCGGGTTCTTGACCACTTTGGAAGGCGTGCTGGCCTCGTCCTCCGCCTGGAGCCTCTCCTTCTCGGCCTTCTTCCTCGCAGCCTCGGCAGCCTTCTCAGCCTTGACGTCGGCCGCGCTCTTCCCTTTGGCGCCTTGCTTCCACTTCTCCTCCTCCAGAGCCTCCTTCTTCTGAGACTCGGCTTGGGCCTTCTTGTCGGCGTTCTCTTGCTTCTTAGCCCTTCCGGCTGATGCCTTGGAATTCGCTGCAAGGACGAATCATGGCCCGAACCCAACGATTCGAGGGAGAGGAGGAGGAGGAGGAGGGTCAACAGAATGGATCGGTGGCGTGATGACGTAAAGGGAGTTTTGAGGCTTTTTCACCATCCACTCACTCTTTGGTGGCATTTTCAAAATATCAACGGGATGGATGCTTTTGGTCTGCCAACGTTTGGGATGCGAAGGAGGGTTGTTGGGTCGAGTTGACAGTTGGAGGAGAGGGGCAAGGGAAATTTCGGAAGAAAGTGAATAATGTGAAGATCGACAACCTCGTTGGTTTTTTTCCCTTATCTGATCTCTAAACGGACGCCCCCCACATGCGTCAACGCTGGTGCACGACGATCGATCACCCCGATCACGCCCAACTCCGCATCGATCGGGGTGGAACTACTTCCCCTCTCTCTGTGACGTGACAGCTTGATTCGCAAGCTTCCCCAAGGGTCTCCTCGCTTCCCTTGGCTTCTAACCTCCATCCATTAGCCGTCCACGATCGGTGTGACGACAAGCTTCGACGGAGGCCCGCCGTCAATGTGTGGCCACTCTGAATCTGTCTCTCCGATTTCCAATACCGAGGTTGAGCTTCTGAAACTCCGAGGGGGGTGATCGCATCCATGGGGGAAGTTCTGCCCCAACCCCCTCCCCCAACGCACACAGAAAGAGAAGAAAGGGTCACGAAGAGGAGTAACAGCACTGAGAGTGAAGGTGGAGGAAGATTCGTGGAGGAACGGCAGACTCCAGTCTGGGAAGTCCAAGAGTCGAGTTGAAAGGGGGGGGGGGGGGGGGGGGATTGGAAGAGATTTGAGATGCAGAGTTTGCCCTCGACCCGAAGTTAATGTGGGAGAGCAGGGAGGAAAGAAAGAGAGATGGAAGACCCTTTCCCTCACCCTCTCTCACTCTCTTCCCTTTCATTTTTCTTTGCATCAGTTTCCCTCCCCTTTTCGAATTCTCTCGAAGCCCACCCTGTCCTCCCTCCTCTCCTTCTTCGCAGATCCACCCCTTGACAGGGTGGGCCAATTTACCATTTGGTATGGGGGCCTTGGCCGAAAGAGAACGAAAATGTACTTTCGGCGAATGAGAGAAGGGGTTGCCGCGGTATTTGCGATCAATACGAACATTCAGAAAGTGAGTTGAGAGTGCAGATGCCAGATGCCGGATGCCAGATGGAGGAGAGGGACCGGGAAAAGAAAAGCGCAGATGAAAAACACTCTGAGGGACGGGTGGCGTAAGGAGGGATGAGAGCTGCCGAGCCTCTGCGAAAACCAAAAAAGCCGAGCCATGCTTTCCACAAGTGCTTCGCTCGCCATGTCAGTCATCCCGGGGCGGTCACTTTCCATCGAGTTGTTCACCTTTTTCTTTTGTTTTTCTTTTCTTTCTTTTTTTTTTTTTCCTCTTTTCTTTTGGCTTCGACTCTCGAACGGTTGCGGATGACATGACTTTCTGGGTGACTCTGTCTGGTGGGTCTTCATCCAAGGAAAAAGGAGACTGAATGACTCACTCTGGTGAGTGCGGTCCTTGAAGCATCCCCAGGTTGCGCACGAGAGGATTCGCACCTCAGCTCAGAAAACACAAATCTTATCCAACGTTCCTAGCTTCTTCTTTCCTGGATTTTTTTTTCATCCACTTTTTTATTTTTATTTTCTGATCAATTCGTTCTTTTCCTCTTTCACTCTTGCCCATCACGATTTGACAGTCTCCCCTCGCTTCTCTCTTTCGTTCTCTCCTTCCTTTTGGTTCCAACATTCTTTTCTTTTCTTTCCCCTCCATCTTTCTACTCGACGAGGGAAATCCTTTCCGTTTCGATCGACCCCTTTGTTTGTATCATGGGAATGGTAAATGTGAGGGTTGGTGGAGAGGCGAAGCACCTTGGCGGTGCGATGAAGGTGAGGGAAGGCGGGCAGAGCTCTTCAGACCACATGGTAGAAAGAGTAATGCGCGAGGGGAAGGAGAGGGGGGCAAAGGGCGGGGGAAGAAACGATGAAATGGAATCTTGGTAGGCTTTATCCGAAAACCACCAAGCCTCCCGCCATCTCTTAAACCCACCGAAATGATTCGGACTTCATATAGCGTCGTCAACACATCGTGACCACCAACCACCACTCCCTCATCCTCCCAGCTGATCCTCTGCTCCTTTGCCCTCAGTTCCTCTCCACCCACGCTCATCTCCTCCCGCCTTGAGCCTGATCCCCGCGCGATGCGCGCGCTCCAATCGCCGATGACAATGATCAGTCGACGGTGACAGGCGGCATCGCCAACACGACACGGAATCATCAAAGAGGGCCCCATGATGACAGGGTTTGGTTCTCATAAGAAATCGATGAGCCCAACGAGTTCCACTCACAAGGTTTTGCTGATCATTTGTTTTATTTCCCTTTTTTTTTGCTTTTCCATTTTTCATCTCCTTCTCCCTTTTCTTGATTCCATTGAGCATTCATTCCTTCCCTCTTTGACCTACAATACCATCAGGAGCCTTGGCGAGAATGCATGGCGAAGATGCAACCTGAGATCCGAACCCATCGTTTGTATCCTCCCCGCTCCGCTCCGGCCAGTCAAAGCATCCCGATCGTACATTCGAACGCATAAACCTCGACCACAATTGTCCTCCATCTCTCAGCTTTTCCCTCTCCTCTCCGCTCAGTCGTAGCAAGTCGTCTTGGAGCGAAGCGAACAACTACCATCCATCGATCCTTTTCCTTTCCCAAAATCTCGGCCGACACAGCCACGCTTGCGGCGCTTTCCCCTCTTCCTTTCGCCGTTCAGCTCATTCAGTGACTTTCCCCACCACGTTTTTGTTTTGTTTATTTCACTCCTCTTCATCATCAGCCTCTCACCACCTTTGGGGCAGGTTTCGCTTTCATTTTCGGCTCCCCCATACAGAAAAGAAAAAGTAGCCGCTTGGTCCCCCCGCCCGGGTGGGAAAACATCCTTGAGGGCGCAAAGCTGTGACTAGTTCCACTGATGACCTCATAGATGGCGGGCGCTAACTGAAGGGGGAGTGGGAGTGACGAAGTTGTAAGGAAAGCATGGACCGCATGGATGGGGAGGGGGAAGGTGTTTCCAAGAAAAGAAGAACAAAAGAAAAGAAAAGGACAGAGTCAAATAAGTAAATAAAAAAAACAAAACAAAGAATGGGTCACCCTTTCTGAGCGATGCGAGGGGATGATGACAGGTACCCCCCCCATCTCTGATGACCATTCCTGCTGTTGAGCAACTTGCCTTGTGGACCAAACCAAGAAATCTCTTTTGGGGAGGGAGGGGGGAGGGGGATCTCGTACTCTCCATCGGCGGCCTAAGAACGAATCTACTTAAAACCAAGGCTTCTCACCTTCCCCCACTTTCTCCCTCTTGGAAGGATCCAAGGTATGGCTCCCTCAGAATTCAACTTTACCCACTCTTCTTTCCGGCCCCCTGCCACAGCTTCGCTAGACACTTGTAGACTAGGGCGGTAATACTTCACCGAAACTGCTTTCACGAGCTTCCCTTCTCCCCCTCCCTAAGCGAACGTCATCCCATCCCCAAGAGAGATGACAAAGGCACCCTCTCCAAGCTCCGCCAAAACTCACAGCAGCCTCAAGCCGGTAGCCAGGACGAGAAGGCCATGGAAGGGTGAGGAGGACAGGAAGCTGGAATCCTACGTCTCCTCGTTCGGGCAGAAGAAGGCGATCAACTGGAAAGGGGTGGCTTGTCACCTTCCCGGTAGGACGGCCAAGGATTGTCAGAAAAGGTGGAAGCATGCACTCAACAAGGCTTACTCCAAGGGGACCTGGTCGATCCACGAGGATCTCAAGCTGAGGGAGGGTTACCTTCTCTTCCCTGAGCAATGGGTCAAGATCTCGGTACACGTTGGGACCAGGTCGAACGATCAGTGTTCCAAGAGGTGGAGGGAGGTGTTGGACCCTTGCATCCACAAGGGGAATTGGAGTTTGGAGGAGGACAGGCTCCTGTTGGAACTCTTCACCAGGTGTGGGACCAGTTGGCATACCATCAGTAAGAGTTTCCCAGGTAGACCTGCACTTCACTGTCGGAACCGATGCATCAAACTCTTGGAAGCCTGCAGGGAATCCAGACCGGTGTCGAGACACCCTTCCTCCTCTCACTCTCACCACTCGAGTGACTCCTCGGCTTGCGACGACAAGCAGACGAAGAAGGTCGCTTGCTCACCATCCACTCGAGCCTTTCATCCCTCTCATCATCCTCGTGCTTCCAGTTGCCCCGTTCCTCTCGAAGAGGAACGTCAACTCTCCCTGTCGTCGTGTCAACTAGATTCTATCCAGAGGGGCGTTTCGCTAGTCCCTGGATCGATTTCCGACTTTGTGATGCCGTTGCAACCAGGATCCCCTCCATCCGTCTACCCCTGCCACCATCCACTAGCATCGAACAGCGACGCCTTCAGCCCGTGGTCGCCTTCGAATTTGGAACCGTCATCCACCTCCCAGCTCGCATTCCAAGGTCATTCCTGGCTTTCCCAAATCGATGGGTTGGCTTCGCAGCAACCCCTCTTCCCCTCTTTCGAATCCAACCACGTGTTCTTGGACGATCAAGTTTGCGGAGGATTCCCAAAGGTGGAAGATCAAAGCCTGGTCGAGGAACAAGTAGGAGGCGGAGGACAATCGAACCAAACAAAGAAAACAGCCTCGACCTTGGCAGAGAACCAGGGTTGTCGCTGGATCCTCTTCGAAGAGCAAGAGGATGATCAATCCACTTCAAAGAATGGATCGGAACCAACTTCAACGCCTTCGACCGACCCACATGTCACTCCGACGTTGAGCGAGGTGGTTGACGATCTCTCTCCTCCCCAACCGAGCTCTTCGGGTCCGATCTCTTGGTCAAAGAACGATCCCGGAACTCTTCGACAGGGGAGAAGCGTAGCAGAAATCCCTGGAGGTCAACAAACCCTGCTCGACGAATGTTCATGGTGGACTGATCAGCCTCACTTGGAGATGGGCTGGTGGTGGGCCCTGTGAACGGAGGTTGTGGGTCGATCTCTTTCTGTTTGAGGCAGGGCCGGTGGGGATCAACGACGTGTCACTGACGGAGACGATTGCTGGACAAATCTCCCCGCTTCCCTCCCAAATCACCCTTTGAAAAGAACGAAATCTCTCTAGTCCCTCATCATCCTGTAATCTCGAACCCTAGCTTGACCCTTTTCCCCAACCCACCCCCCCCCCCCCCCTCTCAACGACTTCATTCGAAAGAGGCAAGACCTAGCAAGCATGATGCCAGAGTCACCAGTCTAGGGAGAAGAATCCGAAGATACCTTCAACTCACTGAGAGACCCCCTCTCTCCCCAAAGAAAAAAGCCAAAAACAAAACAGATTTATGAATCCAATCAAGCTTTCTTGAATCAAAGGTCGTGCTACCGGAGTTGATCTGCTTTCCCATCTTTCTACATTCTTCTGCCTTGCAAGATGATTTACATTTCTTCCCTTCACCCTTGGTGTGAGCTTCCCTTCCCGTCACTTGTTGAGGTGGGCCGTGTTGCCGAACAAGGTCTTGTACCTTCGTTTTGGGAGATGAGTGACCCCAGAGAGAGGGGGAGAGAGAGAGAGGTGAAGCAATGATGAGATTCGACGATCAGATAGGACGCTGTTTTTTTTTCACGGTCTCTTCAGGACAAAGGAGACACATCCAGACTCACATGAAGGCTTCGCTGAGCAACATCTCCGCATCCTTATCCGACCATCCTTGCGTTGGAAGGCTCTGAAGGAACATGATGATGCCCTGCATCGCAAGTGTGGAGAAGGGTGGTTGTCAAGAGGGTCAGTGTCGAAAGAACCGCAGTCATCCCTCTTGGGGACGAAGAAAAGCGGATCAAGATCCACTGCGACACAAAAAGGAGCATGGCCGGGGGAAGGGGGAAAAGGCTCACTTGGAAATCCATCTCCTTCAACTTTTCGCTCCACTTGTGCAGGAAGACCGAGCAGACGTAGAGGTGGAAGTCTGAGAAAGCATCCGGTCCTTCAGCCTTTGTATTCACAGTCACCGTTCGAGGTCGTAATTTTTTTTTTTAAGAAAAAAAAAAGGAGGCGAGGAAGAGTCAATGTTATTGTTGATATTGAATCGAGGGGGTTGTCAGAGCAAGAAAGAAAAAGTCTTCTTGAATCCCAAGATCCCCCGCCTCTGGTCCTCGGTGTCAGGTAGACAAGGGGTTTTATGATAAGGGGAAAAAGGTGCGGGCCCGGGACCCCACTCACCAAGTACGTGTCCCACATTCTGACAATGTTCTTGACGCTCATCTCCCTCATGAGCAAGCAGTTCATCCACCTGAAGGCGAATTGCATGTACTCGACGCCTTGCTCCTGCAGATGTGCGTGAAGAGGAGCTGGGGAGTGGGACGATGTGCGAGGAGGGGAGAGGACGATGACCGATCCACTCTCTCCCATTTCAGCTCACAAGCTCTAGGGGAGCAAAAGGAGGGGAAAAAGAGTAGAGAAAATTGAGGAAAGTCGAAAACTCACCATCGATCCTGGCAACCAGTTCCTCCATCCTCCTGACTTGGCGATGGATGCCGGGTTGGGCTTGCGTGTAGTTGTCCTGGATTCCGTCCAACAGCTTCGAGAGGCACCAGAATGTGTCAGCTTCCAAGGCTTCCAGAGCTTGGCGCGGAAGCAGTGCCACGTCGTACATTTCTGGGTCGCTCTCTGTTCCAAGAGGAAGGAAATTACCGCATAGGGGTTCGAGGTCTCAGTGTTCCATGCTCGAGCAGAAAGAGAGTCAGAAGATTCTTGAAGAGAGAAGAGAGAAGGGGGGAAAGAGTAAGTAGCTCACCGATGTAGGCGCTCAAGAAAACTTCAAAGAAAGGGGTTGCCAGGTCATTGATGCCTTGAACGTAGCCGCTCGCCGGGTGCCTCAGAGCCCAGACGTAGAGGATCCTCTCGAGCGACTGTTGAGTGGCCTCCCTCTGCCAAAGTCGGATCCCGGGGTTGGTCCTCGGCACATCGATGTGGATCTGGTGCCAGATGCTCATGTCGAGCCCCGCCGCTCCCTTGGCAAAAGCCCTCTCTACGCCTGCCGCGTACTCTGCCCTCTTCCGCGCCAATGTGCTCGCCCTGACCGAAGAGACGGCCGGGAGATAGCCGAGCAGGAGCTGCCAGACCATGGGCCTCAACTCTTCCGGAACGCCGTTCCACGCCAGACCCCTGAGCACCGAGATGTCGACGCTTTGCTTACCCAGGCACGAGAGGAGCTGGTGTCTCCTCCTCGAAGATCGGACGCTCCTCTTCCTTTCAACCGTGCCTCCCGGGGATGGCATGGGAGGCGAAAGGATCCCGCCTCGTTGGTTGGCTGAGCCTGTGTCTTGACAGTTCAAAGAAGGCTCCGACTCTGCAAACCCAGAGCTCGCTATCAGACCATCGCCAGCCGCAGCGATGGGATCGAACATCATCTCTCTGCTCTTCGAGCTGATCCTTCCACCAACATCGTTCCCTTCCAGCATCCCCCCCGAGGATGTACTCGAGGCGCCTGGGCTGAGGTAGGCCACGTCTTGATTCGAAGCCCAACAGAGCGACAACTTTGACAGGGCATGGGCTGGATCTTTGACAATCTCGTCCAGATCATGCCTAAGGGTCAACTGGAGTTGTTGAGACTCGGCTTTACCCGAAACGCCTTTCCTCCTCCCAACCGATCTGGACCGCCTGACCATCCTGCTGGTCCGTAGGTCAAACTCGTCCACCTCGCTCTCGCCTGAGCCCACCTCACCATGCTCTCCATCGCCATCTCCATTCCACCTCGCTCCAGACTTGGTGTCGGCAGAGCCAGACCTTGGGACGTTGGGGCGGCTGCTAGCTCCCGAGGTTGAGGCTGCTGCTGCTACTGTCGAGGTCGAGGTCCGTGGGGCTTGGCCCTCTTCCATCTTTACGATCTGGAACCCACTCCCGCCGCTACCACTCTCCTCCCTCCTCATCTCCTCACCACTCTCCTTGAACTCCCCACCTTCCAGGTGAGAAGGTTCGGTGCGCTTACCGTTTCTGTCGGAGGAAGGGAGATGGTGATGGGCCCCGTCGCCAACGCTGCTGCCGCCATCGAGGTTCTTTACGAAGTTCTCATCCACCACAGTCCAGCTCGTCCTGCCGCCGGATCGCCGATCGCCTTCAGAAAGGTTTGAATCCAGCATGGTCGTCGGAAGTTTTCCTGCAAAGCCTTTTGCGCCACCAACACGACCACTACCATCGACTTTTGCCTTTCCCTTGCCTTGTTTGATCTGACCTTTCTCAAGATCGCCAGCGACGTGCGAGGTGGAAGAGGAGGAGGTGCCGGAGGAGGAGGAGGTGGTAGTGGTGGATGAGAAGGAAGAGGACGACGGCTCATTGAGGTTGGATCTTGCCGTCTTGGTCCCATCTCGAAGGACGGAGCCTCCAACCTTTTTGTTCCTCACAAAGTTGGTCCTAGGAGAGACCTTGGCAACGAAATCCTCGTCATCCGATTCTATCCCCCAGGCTTGATCCTCCCAGTCGTTTTTCGAGCTCATCTTGGCCTTTTCTCTGCCCCTGGTCGGAACGGGATCATCCGCGAGGCAATCTGGTGGGAGTCTGTCTGGTTTATTCACCTCTTCTAGTTTTGATCTTCTTTGGGTCTCTGGAGTCGTTTATCGATCTGGTGGAGGGAGGGCAAGTGACAGTGTTGGACAGGGTCGGGACGAGGTTGGACTTGGTTTGGAGAGAGGGACTGATGGGAGAGGACGGGAGAGAGAGGGATCGGGAGAGAAGGAAGACATGGTTCACCACGTTTGCCCCACGCCGGTCAGGATTGCTCAACCAACAGCGGAGGGAGGAGTCGAGAGAGGATGGGATGAGGATGGTTTCTACGCTCGGACCAACTTTGCACCCGCTCGAGACCAAACATGTTCGCCCATCCTCGCCCACACCCACCATCACCACCACCACCATCACCATCAGCGACAACAGCAGCAAAGACATCGAACAACAGATGAGCACCTCCTTCCTCCCCTTTCCAAGCGCTTATTAGGGCGCGCGTTCTTCAAAGAAAATTGGCCAAAAACCAATCGAGAAAGGAAAGGAGAGAGGACGTCATCTCCCCACTTGGCTCGAGGAACTCGGATGTATGCACCCGTTTGTATGCTATTCGGTCAAGCCAGGCGCGAACGGGGGAATCGCAGCTCTTCGGTTCGTGAAGTTGAGGTTTGTTTTGAGAGTGAGTATGTGTGTGTGAGAGAGGAAAGAAGAAGAAGAAAACCAATCAAGGGCGAGGGATTTGTGCAAATTGAACAAAATTTCAAAGGATCGACAGGAATGAAGAAGGGATGAATATCCAAGTTCGAGTGTCAAAGGTGGGTGAAAGGGAGAAGGGGAGAGCTTCCATGTGTGCATGCGCTTGGCCTTTGTCTTGGAGGACGAAAGCGCTGGATCCGACAGAGGGGTTCAAGAGGAAATTTTTGGGGAAAGGGATCACCAACCCCCTTCGCTCAACGACATGCACACCGACATCTCCCATCCATCATCACCTTCTAGCTTCGTTGCCTCGGCTCGCACGTCGAGCCGCGTCTGGATCGTACCTCTGGATCCAGGGATGTCGAAGGACCCGGGAAAGGGGGAGTCGCTCCTCGGGGTTCTTTCTCACAAGCTGAAAGTGAGGGTTGGAAACCAAGGAAAGAGAGAAATTTAGATCGTGGAAGGGGAAAACGAGGATTCCGCTTCGCAGTGAACCATTCTTTTTCAGTAGCTGAGAGAGAGGGGTGGAGGGGACCGAGGAGGAGGATGGACTCACGCTCGAAACCAAGTTGGCTACCTCGTCGCTGAAATGGCTTGGGATGTGAAGGTCTACCGAAGCGATCCTCTTGTACGTCACTGTACCATGTTGAGGCAGATTGCAAGGGTTAAAGGAGCGAAGATACGATGACCGAGATTGGAATGGGTGATCAGCCTCTTGAAAGTGTCCCTCCGAACCCCAGCCCCTATTACCAAAAAGAAAAACCAAAAAATGATATAAAAAAAAAAAAGACCTGGTTTCCCACTCACTGCTCTGACTCTCGACCTCCTCAAACGGAGGGACTCCGTCCAGGAACTCGTAACAAAGAACTCCGAGCGCCCAGAGGTCGACGGCCTCGCCGTGTTGCCGACCTTCCACCATTTCTGGAGGGAGGTAATCCAATGTACCACACATGGTCGTCCTACGATTCCCTGGAGCGTGGACCGACCAGCCGAAATCGCCGATCTTCAGCTCGCCTCGGATCCCCAGCAGAAGGTTCTCCGGCTTGATGTCACGGTGGATCACATGCTTTGAGTGGAGGTAGGAAAGTGCGTCGGCCATCTGGGCAATGTACTGTGGGAATGAGCCAGGAGGGGAGGGGAGAAGGGGGGGACAGAATGGTTCATACGCTTTATTCGCTCAGGAAAAGAGAGAGAGAGGAAGAAGAATGGAGGGAAGGCAGAGGCTGTCCTGCCCTTGCTCTTCTTCAGCTCCATCCCCTTGCTCATCAAGAGGGCGAACTCACCTGCGCGGCCGTCTTTTCGTTGAACCTGCGATCGGGAAGCTTGTTCATGAGCTTGTAAAGTTCGCCCTTGCCCGCGAACTCCAGCATCAGAAAGACCCTTCCCTCGTCGTGAAAGTATCCGTGAAGCCTTAGAATGTTGGGATGCCTAGAGCGAGAGGCGCAAGTGAGCGAGGGGGAAAGGTGGAAAAATTCGGTAGGGTCAGTGGACGTTCCTCTTCCTCTTCGCCTTGGCTTGGATGATCACGGAGGCGAGACAAAGGAAGGACTTTTCTGATCGAGGGGTGGGGAAGAGAAGCCGGAAACGACTTATGAAAAGTAAGGTTGGAGTGCAAAGGTAACGAAACCCACCTCAGGTTCATCTGGATCTCGATCTCCCTCCTGAGCTGCTTTTCGACCTTGTGATGGACCAGCTCATTCTTGTACATGCATTTCAACGCGATGATGTAACCCTTGGACTGTCCGACTGCCGTCCTGACCATGTAGACCCGACCGAACTTGCCCTTCCCAAGGGGTCTGCCCATCTCAAAGTCCTTCAGGCTCCATGATCTGGTGGGCGCATGGGCTCGGCTTTGTCGGGGGAAAGGGGAAGATGGGAAGAGGTTTTTTTTATGGATTGGCGTGGAAGGCCGATGTCAGTGGGATGAGGAGAAGCTCCTTTCTTTCGTCAGAATTGAAAGTCAAGAGTGAGGAAAAGTGGGGGAGGGGAGGGGAGGGGGCATGGCATGATCCATATCTCTCACCCAGTCTCTGCCGAATCTATAGCCAGCGAATCCAAGCTGTCTTTCTTCTCGCTCTTGGCCAGGACAGAGCTCTTACCCCCCAAGCCGGTCCCCCTCCTCCCTCTCTTCTCATCCCTCTCCAAACCTCCGTCATACCGTCCTAGGTCGACGGCATGGGCGTTCGCCGTCACCCTGGTGGTGGTGGCCGTCGTCGTTTCTTGTCCAGCTTCGTTCTTGTTGATCGAGGATGGTTTTCGACCGATTCCGCTCGAGTGGTTGTTGGCTTGCGAGCCTAGCTGGCGGACTAAGGCCATGCTGGGAGGACGAGACCTTGCGCTTTGGCCGAGCTTGGCATGATTCGAATCTTCCACTTTGGTGTGAGCACCACCACCTCCTCCCCCGGTCAGAGGCTGGACATGGAGATTTCCCATAGCCAATTTGGAGAGGGGCACCCTACTCCCCAAAGGTTGGTCCACCGCCGAACGTATGTTGGACGATGATGTGGTGGTGGTGGAGGAGGAGGAGGAGGACGAGGAAGCTGAGGGGTTGGAGGATTGGGCGACCCTGTTGAATTGCTGATTGGAAGCGTGGCCCTGTCCGGGTATGATGCCTCCATTTTGGGAGAAGAAGGACTGCGAAGCCGAGGTTGGGAGACCTGGCCCTCTGATGGGGATCAAGAGCCCCGAGTTGTTGACCTTCGGTTGGGGAGCTGCGTTGGACCCGAGCTGACCAGAGGAGGAAGAGGAGTTGACATGATCCTGCTTGGCCATCCCCCTCTGCGAATGCTGGGAAACGGGAGCGTTCTTGGAGGTAAAGTTGGAGGAGGGATCGAGGGACAGCCTGGAGATCTGAGCCTCGAGCTCGGTTCGATGGGATTTGGTAGCAAGGTGGGTCTGATCCCTTTCTAGACTCGAGAGCCTCGAGGCGACCGAGGAGGATGGGGGAGGCATGGTTGTGGGAAGGAGAGGCACGCCGCTTGATTCCCTCGTCCTTTTCTCTTCTTCTCCTACTTTGAATGCGCGAAGGAGGGAAGGAGGAGGAGGAGGCCTCGGGGCAGGCTGGGATGAGAGATTCGGTAAATGGCTCCGACGAGGAGTGGGAAGGGTAAGGAGGCTGAGAGGGGGAAGATGGTGTGTGGTCCTGATCCTGTATGGCGGTGCTGTTGTGCAACTGCTGTGGAATTGGAGATGAGCAGTAGAGACAAACAGAGACAGCGATGGGATGGAAGGGGGTCAGAGAGATGCGGCGAAAGGAAGGTTCAAGGTTCTTTTTCTTTTTCCCTTCCGTCTTCACTCCTCCCTTCCTTCCTTCCCACTTTTACTTTCTTTCAAGCACGACTATGGACAAGGCACCATCTCGGCGGGGACCCCATCCGCAAAGATCGAGCCGGGGAGGAGAGCAAACCTCTTTTCGCTACCAATGGGGAGACACAAGCCAAAGGAGAAAGTAGACAGAAACAGAGAGGCAAAGAGGCAGACAGGCAGACAGGCAGACAGAAAGACAGGAGACAGGCCGAGAGACAGAGGAGGGAGCAGGGGTGTTTGGACGTTGATCGACATGGAATCGACTTGTGAATGCTGGTTGCATGGTCTCTACTGGAATAACTTGTGCCAATCACTTTCCCCCCTCTTCGCTCACCAACACAGAAAACATATCGTAAACCAAGCTGAAGGGAGACAACAAACGCGCAAAGCACGCGTGCAGCCTCCACATCCAAGCCAGAGCACGTGACCTTTCCTCCTCGAGGGTGCATCACGTAAGCTGGGTGAAAAACCAGCTTGAAAAAAAGAAATTCCGAGTGGAGCGTAGCTTCTGGTGTGGCGGCGACTTTCCCATCAAGTTATTCGAATGAAAGAATGTGGAGAAGGAGAAGGGAGGATCAGTCACGTGGACTGGTCCCTCTGGTCATCTATCTGCTGCTCCCTTTCCTTTCCGCTCCTTTTTTTTTTTTTCCCCGAGACGTTCCCGCATATTTTCACCCTTTTTGTCCCGATGGGTTGCCACCTCAGTCTTTCCCCTTCCCCTTCCCTATCCCCCCTCCGAGCCAATACTCTTTGGTTCATGAATCACCATCGACGCTTCGATTCGCAGCATGGCATCGTGATCGAGAGATTGGCATTCACGAAAGGGTGGATCGGCTTCCTTCTTCTCCCCTTCCCTCCTGACTACCGAGAGCAGGACCTGCTCCGTGTGTGTGTGTGTGTGACGAGTTCCGGGTGTGACCACTCATGAGCGACGGCAAGGTGTCGTCTCCAAGTCGCTCCTCCTTACCCTCCTAACCGACCCATTCTTCCATCCTACCAACGTCTTGTCTCTCTCTGTGTAGAAAGACTGACTGGCTGCGTTGCCACTGCATACCTTTCCACTACCGACCACCATCCTCTCTCCTCCCTCCATTCTTCCTCCCCTCATTCCTCCTTCTTATTTCCCTTTTCCTGTTCTTCCTTATCCTCATCAACGACAACATCATCATCGCCTTCGCCCCCCCCCCCCCTCCCCCTCCCCTTTTCGCGCCACAAGAATCTAAACACTGTCACCGTCACCGTCACCATCATCCCCACCAAAAGCTTCGGCACGTGATGGACTTTCAAGAAGACCACCTCCCCACCGCTTCCACCACGGCCGCCGCTCTCCTCCAGGCAAGGAGGCAGCTCGAATCCGCCAAGGACAATGGCGCAGCAGAGCTGCATGGAAGGTTGAAAAAGGCGACCAGCAGCCTCACCAACATCAAGAGGATCATGGCACAGCTCGAAACTCTGTCGAAGAAGCCGACTTCGAGTCAGCAGCAACAGCTCATTCACCCTCTGGGTCCACTAGCCTTCGTCCAGGCAAAGCTGGCGACCAACCAGAGCGTCTATCTCGAAGAGCAAGATCCTACCTCCGACGCTAACCCCTCCTCCTCGTCCTCCTCTTCCTCTCAAACCCAGGCCATCCCTCTTCTCACCACCGCCTTTCAAGATCAAGCCTCCGTCAAGGCAGGCAACCGAGTCTACGTCAAGCAGACCCCCTCCCAAGCGATCAAGACCCTCATGGAACGCAGCAGAAATCTGGAGGCCCAAATCAAGGTGCTCAACGATGAGATCGTCCGAAGGGCCAACAGTCAGGTCAGAGACCAGCTCAAAGCCGCCTCTTTACCCGAGCACCCTTTCTCGGCTGATGGGCAGCAGCGGAGGCATCAAGAAGACCACCACCAGGACCACATCGTGAACGAGAACAACCAAGTCCTCAACGAGGAGGGACTTCCCTTTTTCGAACCTATCGAGAGGATCCCGGACTCTCCGCCCCTCCAACCGGCCGACCCTGCGAGGGTCAAGAAGAGGGTCCCCGGCGTCGTCGAGCCTTTCGTCAGGTCAGCCGAAGAGAGGGAGAGGAGCAGGGAGGAGAGGAGGAGGTGGATGGACGACATCTTTGGAAAACTTGAGAGGGAGGAAGAGCTCGAGGACGAGGAGGGCGATCTCCAAGGTGAGCAAGGAGGACAAGTCGAGACGCCGGCCGAGGAGGAGACCAGGGTGGTCTTGAGGCAGAAGTCTAGGACCCCTTCCCCCTCCCCTCCCCTCACGCCTCGCTCCCGAGTCACGTCCGCCGAGAGGCCTGCTCCCGCCAAAGGTGCTCTGAAGAACAAGGGACGCTCCCAGCCCATCAGCTTTGGAAGCTCGGGAATAAGAAGAGGTTTCCTCAACCTTAACCCTAGCAGCCCGGGCGCCATCCACAGCAGCGACCCGATCGACAAGAGCGACGGAAGCGACGGAAGGACGAGCAGGAGCGACGATCCGACATCGTCCAGGGATGGCAGGGACAAGAAAACGGTCAGGATCCAGAGCCCGGAACGTTTCAGGAAGGGATTGGGTGAGAGGCCCTCGGCGAACGTGGGAGGCCTGAGCGCTCTCCAAAAAGCCTTGCAGGATCAGGTCCCGGTACAAGAAAAGGGGAAAAGGCCGGCAGGGTTGGGATCGGGGTCGGAAAAGAACCAGAGGCAGAAGAGGCATCCCGACGACGTCGGTGTCGAGGATGAGGCCGCAAGGATCGTTCAACTTCTCGGACCCGACATCGTCCAAGGCCATCCGAACGCTCCGAACAAGGAGGAGATGGCCAAGCTCATGAAGAGTCACAACCTTGGCCCTCAAGTTGAATTCCCTGATCAGGCCTCCGCCTCCTCGTCGATCGGCGAGAAGCAGAAGGAGAAGAAACCGGCCCTGGCGCAAAGCGTCATGGAGAGGACCCCTGGCGGATCGAAGCTCAACGGCGCCAAGGGGAAGGAAGAGATCGAAAGGGCGAGGCAGAGCGCATTCAAGAAGGGCTTCCTCCTCAACAAGCCCTCTTCGCCTCTGGCGAAATTCGCTCCGATCAAGCCACCACCGAGGACACCATCGGGATCGCGGTCGGTCGAGGGAGGAGGAGGAGGGGGAGGAGAGGAGAGGGGCGACCCCAGAATCTCCCAAGGGATCACTGCTCTAGATAGGGCTTCCAAGGCCGACCTTCCGATCGAAGCCAGGAGGGTTGAGATGGGCTTGCCCCCCGCCGTTCCTCACGCCAGACCTTCGAAAGCCTATGCCGAAAAGTTGGAAAAGGAGAGAATGATGGAGGAATCGGGTAGTGGTCCTAGCAAGGTGGACGAAAAGAGGGGAGCAAGAGACCTGCTCCTCCCTGGCCCAACCGAGGAGGACGCTCAAACGGGACAAGGCGGAGTGCGATTCGCTCAAACTCTCGTTGGCGATGCGCAAGGAGTGGTGGCGGAGGAGGAGGAGGAGGAGAATGTGGATCAGATCAACGGGATTCGAGAGGAAGAATCGGAAGAAGAAGAGGATAGACCCATGCAAGTTCGTGAATCAGGACACGGTCCCGACTCTGATTCCTCCGATCCTGAGGAGGAGGATGACGAAGACGAAGACGACGACTGGGATAGCGAAGAGGGTTATAACACGGACGACATCAACGCCCTGGCTCCCGACCTGGACGAACTCGACCTCGACGAAGATTTCAACTCGGCAGAGATAGCGAGGGAATACGCCAGGGCCAGAGCGGGACTCATCGCTGGAGGTTACCTGCGTGATGGTGATGGGAATGACGAGCTCGATGACGACCAAGATGATGAGGATGGAGGGATTGATGTGAGTCCCTTCCAACGTTGCCTCGAAAGAGTACGAAGCGCTCAAAAACCCTAGTCAGGGACTGATCTGCTGACCTTTTTTTCCCCCATTCGATTCAAATCAAACCCCCTCCTGCAGATCGTCCCCTTGGATGCATCGGTAGGCGACGAAGATGGAACAAGCGGGACGAGCAAGAAACCGAAAGTTTCCAGATTCAAGTCCACAAGGGATCAAAGGGAAGGATCTAGGATTCGATCGCAGCTCGGATTCGCCGAAAAGGAAGGGCCGGGAAGGAAGAGCCAGGAAGAAATTGACAAGGAGGCGGACGAGAGGGGTCATCAACTCGCCCACATGCTGGAGAAGGCGATGAACGTTGGACCGAATGGAGAGATCGTAGAGAAAGACGAGGAAGGTGGGAAAGAGGATGATGGAGAACAAGGTCAAGGACCCGTCATGGTGATCCCCTCCATGATGCCTTCGTCCATCCTCTACCCCAAGGGAGGTCAGATCCTCCTGGAAGGTTCCACGCCTAGGTTTCCAGAACTGGAGGGAGAATCCACCGACGACGAAGAGGAGGACGAGAGGAGGAAAGCCATCATGAGAAGTCGGATCGAAAGGATGGAATGGAAAACCCAGAATCCTGAAGAGTACCTCGCCATCAAGAAGAGAAGGCAGGTGGAGATGGGCTCGAGAGGGTTGAGAAAACCTCCCACCATCCTTTCCAGCTCGCCCTTACGAGGAGAGGAGGGGAGGGGAAACGAGAAGGATCCGATGATCCTCCACCACCCTTCCGAGGTCGGAGTGGAAGGTGGAGCATCCTCCTCCAGCGATAGTCAAGGTCAACCTCGATCCGCAACCCACCTTTCGGACGACCTGGTCACAGACAAGACTTCTGAGCAGACCAAACCCAAAGACCAACCGGACCAGAACAAGAAGAAGGTATCCAGGTTCAAAGCTTCCAGGTCCAACAACTGAAGTGCTTGGAATTGTCTGCGACCCCACTCTTTTTTCGTTGGAGCCGAGGTGGGCACGGGGAGAGGGGAAGAGGATCCTTAATGATGGGAAGAGTTCCGATTGGAACCTTTCGATACCCTCCCTGTCCTCTTTCTTCCTTTCTTCTCTCTTTTCACTTCTTCCATATTCGTAGGGGGTACCGAAGGGATCCTGAAAATTATAATTACAATGCTTTTGTCCGGAAAAAAGGGGGGGAGGGGGAGGAAGAGAGTACATTCGTCGAGTGGTCTATTTTCGGTGGTTGGGTGTGGAGATCGGAGCAGTTTAGCGAGATGGGGTGAAGAAAGAAGAGGTAATGAAGATAGGAAGGGAGAGAAAAAGCTTGTGTTCTCGAGAACGGGGGGAGGATTTTTTTTTTTTTTTTAAGAAAAGAAAAGGGGGTAGATTTCCTCCATCTCGAAAGGAAAATTCACTTCTCTTGCTCCTCCTCCTCCTCCTTGTTGACCTTACCCCCTTTGCCCGTCAGGTCCCTTCCGATTCCTCTCAGGATGGCGACGAGTTCGTGCCTGGATTCGTAGATGGGGAGGATCCCTACCGAGAAGGCTGTCCAGAGGAGCCAGACGAAACCGAGCCAGACCCAGGCTCCTAGACCTTTGGGATCCCAGATCCTCCTGGAGCTGACGCATGCCGGGATTAGGATGACGAGGACGAGGGATGCCGAGACGCTGATCCAGCTCGTCATCCTGAGAGTCTTGTTGAGCTCGACGGGGTCAAGGCCAGCGGCCCTGACGTAGTCGATGTGAGCTTGGTCGTGGTGGTCGTGGTAAGAGGATTGGGAGATGACCTGACCTTCTCCGCCACTCTCCGAGTCTGGGTCGAGGCTTCCGCTCTCCTTCTTCTCGTCGATCGAGGGGGTGGCCAAGGTCAGCGATCCTGGCCTCGTGTTGGCCCTCGACCTCTCGGCCACGTCCTCCGGTGCGTTGATCGCCCTGGTCCTGGAGAAGTGGTCCTCCTTCTCGGGCGACACTAGCGTCGAGACCACGGTGATGATGGCCGAGACCAAGAGCGAGACGACGTTGCCTGCCAAGGTTGGGTAGTCCCTACCGGTGGACTCGACGGTCAAAGGCCCGTAGAGTTTCCAGGCGACGATCAACCAGGTCAGGATGCCGGTCGAGAGACCGATCAGCATGCCGCAGAGGCAGCCAATCCGGTTGGTCTTCGACCAGACCAGTCCGCAGAAGACGGGAGCCACGGCGGGAGCGATGATGATGCCCATCATGAGGTAGATCCAACCTAGCCTGACGCCAGCTGCGTTGAAGATGCAACCGAAGATGGCCATGACGCTGGCCCAGACCAAGACCATGATGTGTGTGACCCAGTAGATCTCCTTCTTGGAAGCGTTGGGTCGGAAGTAAGGCTTGTAGACGTCAAAGGTCAGGACGCTGGAGACTGCAACCTGCTGGGCGGAGGAAGCCGAGGTGACGGCGAGGAAGAGGAGGATGAGGATTGCCACGGCTCCGCCCGTACCGGCGATGGCCACGGCTGCGGAGGGGGCGGCGAGACCTGCGGTGACGTCGGCGGCAGTGAGGTTGGGCATGGCAGGGTCCTTGCCCACAAGAGCCCTGGCGGCGAGACCCATGGTCATGGAGAAGAGGAAGGGGATGGCGAACCAAGCGCTTCCTCCCAGCAGGAAGGCCCTGGCCGCGGTGGCAGGGTTGGAGGCGATGGACCTCTGGTGGTAACTCTGGTCGGCAAAGACGGTGGCGAGTCCACCGACGATGTTGATGATTCCGAACACGACACCGTTGGTCGACCTGAAGGTGAGGTACGAGCCTCCAGCGTTCCCCTCCACCACCGGAGTGTCGGTCAAGAGTTCCACCATCTTCTCGAGCGATCCTAGCTTTGGAGAGGTGCAGTAGACCTGGAAGAAGAACCAGAGGATGATGACCAGGAGTCCGACGGTGTGAGAGTAGTCGGCCAGCAAGGTGGCCCTCATGCCTCCGACGCAGACGTAACCGGCGACACCGAAGGGGATGAGCCAGACGGCAGCGTAGATGGGGACACCGGTGAGGTCGTTGACCACGGCCGAACCTCCCAGCACGAGCTGTGCCGAGACGAGGAGGTTGGTCGCCAGTGCGAAGCAGATGAAGGGGATGTGGAGCAATTTACCCCATCGGACCCGGAGAACCTCGAGGTAGGTCGAGCAGAAGGGGGCGTTCAACTTGATCTTGCAGGCCATGATCGAGCAAAGAAGGATCTGAATAGTTGCTCCCGCGGCGTACCAATACCCTCCCGCCACTCCTAATGAGCGCCAAGTGTGCAAGACGATGATGGATTCACATGGTGATGATGGATGGTGATGGTGAGGAAGGAAGAATGGAAAGATGATGGTGTTGGTCAGAGGAAGGGAAAAAAAAAAAGATGTGGAGGGAAAAAAGTTGGCAAAGACGCGTGAGGCGCGATGCGCGCGCGATCGGAGTCGGAAAAATTTTAAAAAAGTGGAAAAGGAGGAATAAAAGGAAAAAAGAAGAAGCGAAGCTCGCTTGGGAGAGCCAAGCTTTCACTCACCTACGTTGTAAGTCACCGCCGAGGACTGAAGCAAGGTGGAAGACCAGGTCCAAGCCGAGCAGATACCAGCCGCAACAAGACCAGGTTTGACCGACCTGGAGGCGGAGGCGAACTCATCGGTGGAGGAGAGCGAGAGCTTGGTGTACCTGTTCTGGATGGCCGACAGGAGGATGATGAACAGCGCGAAGACGAAACCTAGACCGCAGACGACTCCCCACCCGACCCCTTGCGAGAGGACTCGAGCCGTGGCGACTTGTCCTTCCGAAGACATTTCTGCGTTCTTCTTCTCTCTCTCAGTTCTGTCTCTCTCTCTTTCGCTTCTTTACCGGTCGCTTTGCCGTGAGTTCCCCAGTTGTCGAGGTGGAGAAGATCAAGACGCGGATTCGTTGAGTGGGAGCTTTGGTTGAGCCCTTGGGTATGGTTGGTATGAGGAGGGAAAAGGTTGGAGTCACGGCAACCAGGAACCGATCATGGTGGAGTGATCTCCTCACTATATATACATACAGACATTGAATGTTATCTATCAAGGAGGCCAGCGACATCGTCATCAACGACAAGACCACCAAGAAGAAGAAATGGACAGAGAGAGGGGGGGGGAGGGGGAGAGAAAAAGAGATAGAGAAAAATTGATTGGGCCAAACGATATGCAAGATAACAGCCACATGGCGATGACAATGAAGAGCGAATTCTGATGGCTTGGTGGAGAGAATGACGGAGAGAGAGGGGGGGGAGATCAGAAGGAAGAAAATGGGTCCGGATCATCAATGGAGGATCTGCTCACACGGTGATGGGGGGGAAGACCTTATCAGGGTTAAAGTTACGGTCCAACAAGCGAGCGGCATTGGCAAAGTGATGGTAAAAGTGGATCCGTGAAACCATCGAGTGGCAACCCTGAAACCATCTCCCCCCTTTTACGTACCCACTTCACCTGGTGCGTGTATGCGGATGTACTTTGTAAAGTATGTATGTTGTACGTAACCACAATACAGTGCCGTACTGTGTGAATACTGCACATCTTTGCACGCCTGAAAGGACAGTGTGAGGGCAGAGAACCAGAAGCATCATGATCGCATTGGCGCAACACCTCTCCAGGCTTGGAAGAAACCCGCAAAGTTTCGACGTCGCACCCGCCGCCTTGATAACATCGAAACCTGGCGGAAACTCGCTCGAGTCACGGATGAGAAGGCGAAAGGAGAGAGGGAAACGTTGGGAAAGGATTTTCGCCTCCTCCCTCTTTCATTCTTCTCAGCGATTCCGTCCTCGAAAGAGGAGAGGAGAAGGAGAGGAGAAGGAGAGGAGAAGAAGAGAAGAAGAAGAAGGGTTGGGAGGGTGGTAGAAATGAAAACCCAAGCGAAAAAGGGGGTACCACTCGTCTTCCACTTCCCATGTGCTCTTCCTTTGTTTTTCGGGAGGGGGCTTGACTGTAAGTTGTTGCCAACCAACCTCGTCTTCCTTTTCATTTGCGTCCCGTGGTGCGGAACATGTTGGTAGGAATTAAACGGCATTACGGCCCTTGCTCATGGCGGAAAAGGATGTGAGTGCGCATCTGGCATGTCTTGGTACATACATGAAGAATGGATGTGCAGCCTGTGCAGGGGTGGTGGGGAAAGGAGGGCAGAGGTCATCGCTGATAGGCCAGCTTCGTGGGTGGGGTGAGGGTGGGGAAAAGCAGAATCAAAGAGGTAAAGTGGAAAGGAAGAAGAAGAAGAGCCAGACACAGTGGAAATTTTGCGAGAAAAGCTTTGGGTGAGGACGATTGAGCCGGGAAGATTTCTTGATTACGGTTCCTCTTCTTCGTGCCGAACGATGAGAAATCTCGTTCTCTTGGCTGGGGATTGTGAACTTGATGAGGAGTGGTGGTGGGTCTCCAAGATAACGACCTTGCTTTTTCTCTTCCCCACCCCTTTTTCCTTCCTCTCTTACATTGCTTCTTTACTTTTTTTCATTTCTTCCTCTCCCTTGTGGTCCCATCGATCGATTGATTAGATCAAGAGAGGAGGAGTACATGATGAAGATAGAGACCATGGGGAGAAGGAAGGTTTCGAACAAGAAAGCATGCAACTGACCCGCGACCACTCTCTCTCGCAGGGTCGAGATTGATTCAATGCGAACAAACTTGCGAGGAGAGTCAAAGATAAGAAAGAGTGCGACGGCGATGGCAAATCACCAATCATCACCACGTCAATCTCAAGCTGGGGGTTGGGGTGGGGAAGACTGCCTGCACATACATAGAGTGCTTTACTGCATTCGTGAAAGCTTGAAGATGCAGAGCGTACATGGTACATACCGTAGTGCATGACGGGTAACCACCTCACTCCGGATGAGCAAACCAGTTTCGGCCCCTTCCCCCCACCTCGGAGGGAATACTCAAATACTCAATCAATGACAAAGCCAAGGTGAAGTTCACCTTGCTGGGATATGAGTGGGAGAAGTGCCCCCATGCCCTCTTATCGACGCCTTCGACCCAATTACGAACAACCTCTTCCTCTCCCCACCTCCCTTGTGTCACCCCTCGGTCTTCCGTCCGTCGTTTTTCCTCCTCCCCTCCCCCCTCCTCTTTCTTTAATGCCGCCACCCAAAATGCTTGGTGAACTTGGTCAATCCAGCCGGGTGTGTAGGAGGGAGAGAGGATCCGAGCCCAACCTGCTTAGCCCTTGGCTTTGATCATCATGTTGGTGAGCGGTTGGCCAATCGGACGGCACTTTCCACTCGCCCACTAGCAGACGCAGGAAGATCCACCAAACAACCCACCCGGTTTCCCTCCCTTCATCTTCCCGAACAACCCGCCCCCAGGAAAGAGAACACCCGCAAGCGAGGCGGAAGCCCTGCCCGGTGTGAGTGCAAGATCGACCGCTGCGACCATGTCTTGAATAGCACGGTGAAATTGAAGGGGGGTTAGATACGATGGGGACCCATCTCTCACAACCTGGCAAGGGTCTTCTACTTGCTTTTTTCATGTTCTTCTCAATCGCGTGCACTTGACAAGCTCTTAAGCACGCCCACCACTGACCCGAGTGCATCGACGAACTATGCGGACTGCACAAGCCATGACTCATCGATTTCCAAGGCCGTTCGGTGCTCGAATGCAATCTTTGCGCTCAACCTCCCTTTCGATGCGTGGTGTCCAACCGGAGGGTTCGGGAGCCTTCTCTGAAAGAAGATGCGATTCTTATTTTATTTTATTTCATTTATTTATTGGTTTTTTATTGATTTTCATTTTTTCATTCAGATCCTCTGATTTCCTGGTCTTGCCGGGAAGCAGTGACGAATCCACTCGAGGAGGGTTTCGAACCTGGGCCAAGAGTTTCATCCACCTTCCCAAGACTTCCGAATCTTGAAGCCGACTTTTTTTGAATCACGGATCTCCTCTTCTTTTCTCTTCTCTTCTTGCTCTCCCTCTCTCCTCCCTTGAGCCCCCCTCCCCTTGCCGGCTGGATGGGGAGGCTTTCAACCTCCGAACGGGAGAGCTGTGTGCGTGACAGATGGGATTGCATCTTACACTCAAAGACTGTGGCTACGTGACGCATGCACCTCCGTCCAAACCGGGCCTCATGAGCTGTAAGCGTCGCTTGCGATTCGTGAACCATTCCAATCAGCCCTAACCCGCCCGTTCTTGGAATCTGTGATCAGACAGAAAGGCAAAGGAACGGAAAGTAGTTCTCCCACTCCAATGGTGAAAGCAGCTTGCGATTCGTCAAGTCACGTTGTGAACAGATCAGATCCCACGCGTCCAAACTCATCAGCGTAGTCACGTGGTCAATCATCTCTGATGGGGACCCGATTACGTAATAGATCTACTCTGCATCCTGTGTCTCGAGGGTGGAGGGGTGATCGAGTCTCGCTGTTCAAGTCATGGTAACACCCTCTCCACACTCGAGCTATTCCTCCACCCTACCCCTCCTCCTGGCCGTATCTGCCACTCTCTCCAACGAGACTCTCTACCACTCGCACATCCTTCAAGTCCTCAGCTATCCGATGCCAATGCTGCCTCCTTTGGTATCGAACAAGGCAAGGTAGCTCGCTGAGCGAAGATAGGGCCCAAGGCACAGCTCCACAGCTCGACCAGGTAATCACACGCATCTGACTCACCGCAGACGATCACTTCGGGTCAATAGGTTGCGACAAGCACAAGTCGGAAGACGAACGAGGTGGCTTGGAGGAGAAGATTTGGAATGCAAGAGCTGCCCATGCTTCGATCCTTGCGTAGATAAAGAGACTCAACAAGGAAATCTCACATGTCGTTATGTCAAGCTTTGCGAATCCGACGAACCCGTCATCTCCCGTCTACCAATCCCATCAAGCTCAGAGCCAATATCATCATCACCTCATGCCCGTCCCCTTTCCATCACAGGGTAGCTCGATATCCACCATGACACCTCCCTCGCCCTCCTCGACCTCTTCGTCCTCCCTGTCCTCCATTCACACCCTTTCTTTCGTCCCCTACTATACTCCCGCTCAGATAGAGGCCATGTATGCCAAGCAGAGGGCCAGCAAAATGTCAGAATCGAAATGGATCGCCAACCGCAACACTGCCACTGGCTTCATCCAGGCGGTTGCCTCCAGGCTGGGCTTGTGAGTCGCAGGAATAACTTAGTCGCACAGATCACCGCTTCCTCGTCCGCTTTGCGTAGAGGGCTGAAGCACAACTTCCCATCTCCACTCTAGCCCTCAACGGACGACGGCCACCGCGCAACTACTCTATCAGAGGTTTCATCTTTTTTACCCACCCACAGACTTTGTTCTCCACGTGAGTTTCCAGGCGGGAGATACGGATGATCCAAGCCTCCACGCTGACTTGAACACCAAAAACTTCCCCTTCACCTTCCTTTCTTCTCAGGAAGTTGCCCTTGCTTCGCTCTTCCTCTCTTCGAAATTGAACGACACAGCAAAGAAAGCGAGAGACATCCTGATGGCCAGCTACGCCCTTCGCTTCCCAGAGCTGGTCAAAGGTGGTGGTGAAGCAATCGCTCCTCGGGCCCAAAGAAACCCAATGTCAAGTGTTGGCCAGCCTTTGCTGGCCTCCGCGGGATCGAAGAGGAAGGGGAAGTCTGGTGATGAGGATTTTCCAAGCAAGTCCCACGAGGCACTCCCTCCCGTGCCTGCTGGAATCGGGAGTGTTCCGGAGAGTGACGTTGATCAGGGTGTGAGTCATATAAAAGCCCTCATCTCTCAGAGGTCTAGGTCCAGCTCACCCATCTCCTCGTGTTTTGAACCCCTCCAGGCGCTTGAAAACGAGAGGAAGAGACTTTTGGCTCTGGAGAGGCTCTTTCTTGAATGCATGTGCTTCAACTTTCAGCTACGATCGCAGACGGCTTTGAACTTGGTAGTCAAGTTCGGAAGGGCCCTCAAAGGTGAGCGACGCTGGGTCCTGGAACAAGCCTGGTCTCTACTGAAGCTTTGCGAGGGCTTACAAGCGGTGCACTCTGCCACTTGATTGTCCCCCCCCCCCCTCCCTTCCGTTGTCTCTCCCACCCCCTCTCCGCCAGTCCCCAAGAGGCTATGTCTAAGGGCTTGGAGAATAGCCAGTGACACTCACCGCACCGCCTCGCCCTTGCAATATCCTCCCAACGTGATCGCGTTGGCGAGCCTCTACGCTGCGGTCTTGCTCTCCTTCCCTCCCACTTCGGGCAACGTTCGCGCTGCTCCAGGAGAGGTGGTCCCGCATAAGGTGGATGTTGGCGACGAGGACGAAAGGGCAGCAAGTGCGATCATTGAGATTTTCTCGTCAAGTGGAATGGGCAATTCTGCCGACAGGGGAAAATGTCGAACGTCAGATGGTATCTGTCAGGTTGATTTGGGTTCTTGGGAGGAAGACCTCGATGCGTGCATCGAGGATGTCGAAGGTGAGTTGACCTATTCAACCTTTCTCCTTGGCCCTTCGATCCTCCCCCAACTGAGATTGACTGCTTTCTTCCCTCCTCTATCTTGGCAGAGGTCACGCACGACATCTTGGACCTCTACTTGTCCTCCTGCTCGAGCTTGCCAGCGGGAATCTTCGCGACGGGATCCCAAAATGCGAATGCGAAGTTGTCGGCTGCAGCATTCATGACACCTTCGCCAAGATCTCCTGCGGAACCTGTGTCCCTTGAGTACTTGACTCCCTCTCCCTCATCAAACTTGGGCGTCGCGGACGGAGCAAGCTCGGCCGGGTCCTCGAGCAAGAAGACGAAGGTGCCACCTCACGCTTTCTCGCCCCCTCCCTTCGGTGTGATCGACTGGATCGAAGAATACCAGCTCAAGAGGAGGAAGAAGCAAGCTTCCTCCGCCAAAGGAGAGGAGAAGCCCGTGAAAACCGCCGTCTCGCACGCCAGCGCCGCTATCGGGACGAAAGCAGGAGCTACGGTTGCCAGTCCTGTCAACACGTCCTCCTCCTTGCGGGCAAGCTCGTCGAATCTATCGACAGTGACGAAGGTCCCGCCGCCGCAGGCCATGACAAGCTCCTTGACCGACATCAAGATATGGTTGCGAAACATTGAATACGAAAGGGAGAAGATGGACAACGAGATGATCAAATCCACCACCGAGGTCGCTTCGCTGGCCGAATCTCGACCAGGAGGGGGGAATGCAGCCGAGCGAAGGGTGCAGGAGTCGGTGAGGAATCGATCTCTGAGGAGACAACAGGTCAAGCTCAACCGCCAAGCGCTTGTCCTCCCGAATCCCCAACCTCCTCCACCGAACGCCGGTTCCACCTTGGCTGGCAACGAGTCCTACGAGATGGCTGTCGCCACTTCCACATCCACCAGTCCGATCGACATTCACCACAACACCAATCACCCCGGTGGATTCGAAAACCCCTCTCTGCCCATCTTTGGAGCCGGGATCGTCCCCACCCCTTCGGTCAAGGCTCCGGGCTTGGGACTCTCCAAAGGTCAAGGGACTGGTATCGGGATCGACGCCAACGTCCAAGCACCACCACCACCGCAAGCTTACAACAGGGACGTGACGGCGATAGGAAACCCTCCACCACCAGCCTCCTCCCCCTCCTCCCCCTCAAACCCCCCACCCAAGGATTCCCTCTCGGTCGCCACGAGGTTCCTCTTCTGATCCCAGATCCTCTGTCATCCCCTTGGGCTGTCTTTCTTTTTTTTTTTTTGAGTCTTTTCTCCTTTCTTGACCGGAATGTAAGCTACCCACATCCCCCTCTCCAGTCGCAATACCGGTCGCGAGGGGAACCGCTAGAGAGCCAGTTCAGAAAAGAAAAAATCCCGAGGAGAGAAGATCCTAGATCGATGTTTGCTGACACAGACCGTTTTCAAAGGGGGGGGGTGGGGGTGATGTCGAGTCGCTACAGATGGAGAAAGCGGAAAGGGGGTTGGGGAGGGTTCGCTCGGAGGGAGGGAGGGAATCAGTTACCCCTGACGACCTTGTCGATCCATTCCGCGACGTATTCGACGTTCTTGGTGGTGAGCCCCGCCATCGAGATCCTGGAGTTGGAAGTGAGGTAGATGTGACCTTGTTCGAGCAGCCTCTGACACTGTTCGGGGTTGAGGCCGAGGAAGGTGAACATTCCGATCTGCTTGAGGATGTGGTCCCAGTTTCCTGGCGTCTTCTTCTCCTCGGTCAGGATCGAGTGGAGCCTCTTCCTCATCTCGATGATCCTTCCGGCCATGGTGGAGACGTCCTCCTGCCATTGGTTCAGAAGGTTGGGGTCGGTGAGGATCATGGAGACCACCCTGGCTCCGAACGCGGGAGGGTTGGAGATCTCGGACCTCTGGATGACGGAGAGTTGAGATAGGACGGCCTTGTTTTGCTCCGGCGTCGAGCTGACCACGTGGAGCGCTCCGACCCTCTCGCCGTAGAGGCCGGCGTTCTTGGCGAAGGACTGGCAGATGAGGAGAGGGATGGAGCGCTTTGAGACAAAGTGCCTCACCGCGTAGGCGTCTCGGTCCAGGTCTCCCGAGGCGAAGCCTTGGTAGGCGCAGTCGAAGAAGGCGAAGTGGCCCTTTTCGGCAAAGATGTCGGCGATCTGGTGCCACTGCTCCCGAGTCGGGTCGACTCCCGTCGGGTTGTGAGCGCAGGCGTGGAGGAGGAAGATGCTGTTGTCCTTGGCGCTGCGCAGCGTCGAGGTGAAGCCTTCAAAGTCGAGCGCGATCGTCTTTGGGTCGTAGTAAGGGTAGTCGACAGGCTTGATCCCGGCAGCGCTGAAGATGGCCTTGTGGTTAGCCCAGGTCGGGTTCGAGATGAAGATCTCCCTATCGGCCCCGAGCTTGGCGAACTCGTAGAACTTTGACAGGAAGACAGCCCCAAGGTGGTTGGCACCCGTCCCGCTGATCGTCTGGACCGAGGCGACCCGGTTCTCCGAGATGGCGGCCGAGTCGGCCCCAAGGATGAGCTTGGCGGCGTTCGAGGTGAACTCTGGTAGGCCCGTGATGGAGAGGTATTCGTGGTCGACCGACTCGTCGGCGATCAGTGCGCTTTGAGCCTGAGGGTGCGGGGAGAGACCAATCAAAAGTGTTGGAGTGTTTGAATAGGTTCAGCAGGCACGACCACAACCAAGTTGAACTATGTGGGAACAAGGGTTGCACCCTCGGGGCCCTCTTGAGCAGGTTGACCGGCCTGGCTCTCTCTCTCTCTCTCTCTCTCTCTCGCTAACTCTCACCTTCTTCACCGAGGGGAGCACCCAAGGCTTTCCGTCGTCATCTCTGTAAGCGCCAACGCCGAGGTTGACCTTTTGCTTGTACGTGTCGGCCTTGTAAGAGGCGGTGAGTTTGAAGATGCTGCACAAGGTGCGTGGGGGGCCAGAGGGGAAACAAGGAGAGGTTAGTGAAAGGAAAAGGTCAGCTGCGTGGAGAATTAGGAGTTGCGGTAAGGAGTATGGAAAGGATGGCCGGAATAGCAACGCTACCCGTAGTTGAGATCGTGCGCCGGAAGGGGGGGAGCCAGAGAGCTAGCTTGAATGGGGAGAGGCGGACTCTTTGATCCGAAGAAGACTCACGCATCTGGTGGAGCTAGAGGGACGCTCTCAAAGACCTTGGCAGCTTTTTTTTTTTTTTTTTTTTTTTGGATGTAAGTATGGATTAGCGCAGGTAGAAGGAGGTCAGTACAGGAGAGACGAAAAAGAGAGGAGGTGTCGAGGTTTTGGAGAAATGAATCAAAAGATGAGAGAGACAACGGCCTGGGTTGCTGGCTTGGCTCACTTACCCCTCTGGGCCAGGCCAGCAGAGCCCGAAATGTGCTGGTTGATGTTATTTAGCCTGTCGGTAGCCATGATGTGCTTTTGTGTTCGTGTGTGTAGGTGTGTTCGTGTGTGTATGCTAGTGTGGTGTCAGGGAGAGTCGAGGTGGGAAAGGAGCGAAGGAGGTGAAGCAAGGTTCGGTCAGGAGAAGGTGAGGAAGGGACGTTAGGAGATCCCAAATCAAAGATGAATGGAAGCGATACGAGTCCGAGGCGTGGGGGGTGGGTGGCGGGGAATTCTCTTTGGCTTTTCTCTCTTCCCTTCTCTTCCTTCAGTCTCTCGAGTCAAGCAGTGAAAAGGATCACTGCAGTACTGTCCAGCACCTTTTCTTCCCTTCTGTTTATGCATTTTTATTTTTTATTTTTTTTTGGCTCACACCGTATCTGCGGGGTAGGATGACTTTGCGAATGAGTCAGTCAAAAATGACGACGAGGGTGGGTGTTGTTCGTATGCTGGTGTGTGCGTGCGCTGCGCTTGTGGTTATGCGTCGGGAGTGTGTGACTCTCCTCCTCCTCCTGTCGATTGCCATGCATCGGTCATCTCTTTCCATCTCCCTTCCCACCGGAGGAAGAGAGAGACTCATCGTTGACTCCCGATTCCAACCCGATCCCTTCCAAACGAGGCCGACCGTTTCCACCTCTCTCTCTCTCTCCTCTCTCTCCATCTCGGCAAACGACCACGCCTCCAAGCTTCCTCCCCTCTATGTCCAACCTCCTACCTCTTCCTTCGCACCAGTTTCGATCGATCGCTTCAGGCTTTCAACTGCAACTCAAAAGGATCTCTCGTCTAGTTTCTTTCTCGGTCTCTCTCATCCATCCAACCGGTTCCGTTTCGTCTTCTAACCGCCAATCCTCACACCGCCAGTGTCTTATTCTTGGGCCCCCTTCTCACCTCCCGATGAGATCGAGATCGGATACGGATTCCTTGATCCAGTCCAAGAGGCGATGAGGGAAGCACATGAGGTTTTGCGCGGAAGGTTTTTCGGTGGCAACACAAGGGTAGAGGGAGAGGGAGGGGGGGCTTCCTACCTCCCTTGGTTTTTTACGCTTTCAAAAAGAAAGTCTGGTTACGATAGCTAGCGGTCAGAGAGATCGGGACGATGCCACCTCCACTTGCCGCTCGGGAAGGGACGGAACCGAACGGCTCTTGTTTCCTCAGTGAAGGGTGAAGTGGATCACGACTTGGGGGTAAGAGACAACCAAAAAGACGCGGGTTAGATAACAAGATTTCCAGACGGAGTAGTTGTGGGTGTGAATTTTTACGTTGTGCTGTTCACAATCGTCAATCCAATCCAAAGTTGAATACGAGAGGAGGTGGAGGAAACGGGGGGATGAAGTCGGTCAAAGATCCGAAGCAGTACCAAACAACCACCTCCGAGCAAAGAATTCGAAATCGAGGGCGCTGAATCGAGAATCACAAAATCTCTCTCTCTCTCGCTCTCTCTCTTTCCCTAACGACACGACGCCCTCCTACGCTTTGGCGATCCACTTTCGCTTCCTATCGTGCGTGCGTAGAGCGTAAGGACAAGGATGAAGGGCATGCCGAAACAGTGACAGAGGATCATGTAGTGAAGAGGGGGTTGGAAACAATCACCATTCATTGCTGAAATCGAAGAGGATTCCGTCTTGGGGTTGGCTGGTGTTACGTTGAGGACGATGATGTGATTGCCTTGTTGCCGTCACACAGACTCGGGAGAGATCCTCGTACTCGCGGCTCTTCTGGAAACAATGAGAAAGAGGTGATTTGCCAAGTGGGTATGGATGATGGATGTCTGGATGCGTCGAGTGAGTCGTCATTCTATCATCCAAAAACGTCGATGCGACTGTCGACAGACTGTGACTGCTCTTACTCGAGTCAGGGGTTCTCATCATATTTTATTTCAATCGGCAGCCCCCCCCCCCCCTTCCCCCCTCCGGTCCGTTCCCTATCCCGGCTCCCTTCACGCAGCACTGACGAAGGATGGCTGGGACGATCACGATTTCTAATCAGGGGGAGTGCATCGTACGAACACATGTGCGTTACGTGTATGTGCGTTACGTGTATGTGTGATCGGGAACCGACTCTGGTTCGAGGCTGAGGTGGAAGTAGGTGGAGGGGACGCGTGAGCGTTTTTTTTTTTTCCTTTTTCTTTTTCTGTTTCGACTTTTACCAAATCTGGAAAAGAAAAATGGTAACGGCTGGCAGGCTCAGCCGACCATGACCGAGGGGCCAAGCCTTGAAGGATCAAGGCGGCTGAAGTGGGGCTTTCTGAGACAGAGAATTCGAACCAGGTGAAAGGGGCTGGATGGAGCTTGGCTGAGGCTATGCAGTAAGAGCGACAAAGCCTCCCTCAACGAATTCGAATCTACCTAAATGGTTTTGGGGAGAGATTAGGGAAGAGAGAGAGGTTCTTACTTCTACCCACTCGTAACAGCCTTAGGGCCTCAGTGTAAAGTATAGTATCTCATCTAGTAATGGTGAAAGTACCGATGTAGGAAGAGTAACACTTAGACTCGCACTCACAGACAAGATCATAATCAACTCACAACCATGACTCTGCTCTCCTTGTGGTGCTCGACTCGCCCCCGCCCGCCCAGCCATCCCGCCTCCTCTCAAACTCGAGATTCGAGCCAAGTGAGTCATGGAGTGCCCGCCAGTGAGACATGTCGAAACCCAACCCGCCGAATTTCAACCTCAACCCCTACGTCAACCTCCTTTGAAAGGGTCGAAAAAGACCCCTCCCAAACTAGAACCGTTTTCCGTTTTCAGAAAAGGAAAGGCGAGAAGCGAAAAGGGAATAGAGGGGGTCCGGAGACGGGCGAGTTTGGACAGACTTCACTCCACTCAACCACATGTAAACTCGAAGACTGGATTTTGCAAACTCGACTTGCGGACTGCGTTCGAATCGAACCACACTCCGTGGATTAACAATTCTTAATCGTATTCCAGTCCCGGAGTCGACAGGTGAACCGACAAGACTCTGTTGTGACTCAATTCGGTAATCCGATCCCCCCCACCCACCCAAGCACGCATTCGCTATCACTCACCATCAAGCCCCGAGCCCTGATAAAGGTCGTTTCCGCATCCAACTAGGCCTGCCACCTGAACCCACCCATCAATCCCAACTTTCGCCACCACCATCACCACTCATTACCACCATCACCGTATTCCCCAACCTCACCAGTCAGCAAACAGCAACTACGTCAAGCGCTCATCCAAACGTCTTCCAACCCACTCGAAAGCGATAAGCGGAGCAAGTCAAAAGAATCACCTTCCACTTCCAACCACAAAGCCAAACTAGCGCTTCATCCCAAGTCGTGAGTTGGATTGTCATTCCTACCCTCTTGCCAAGCACGCCGCGCCCCTAGATGCCCAGGATTGGCGATTGGCCATCGTGATCGTGATGATTCTGACTTTGCTCTTCACCTCCGTCGCCCCTCCTCCCTCAGCAGATGCAGATCTTTGTAAAGACCCTCACCGGTAAGACCATCACTCTCGAGGTCGAGTCCTCGGACACCATCGACAACGTCAAGGCCAAGATTCAGGACAAGGAAGGCATCCCACCTGACCAACAGAGGCTCATCTTTGCCGGAAAGCAGCTAGAGGACGGCCGGACCCTGTCGGATTACAACATCCAGAAGGAGTCGACCCTCCACCTCGTCCTCAGGCTAAGGGGAGGAATGCAGATCTTTGTCAAGACCTTGACTGGCAAGACGATCACACTCGAAGTCGAAAGCAGCGATACTATCGACAATGGTGAGTAGAGGCGCCAGCTTTTTCCCACTCATCTGATTGGTAACCATGCGAATCGGACGAACATCAGGGCCAAACAAGCTGGGTCCTGTAGGAGGGAAGGTCACCATCTCGTGCAGATGTAACTTGAGCTTGCGACTGACTCAGCTCTGGATCTCTTTTCTCTTTCTCACATCTGCATCCTCATTTCAGTCAAGGCCAAGATCCAAGACAAGGAGGGCATCCCACCTGACCAACAGAGGCTCATCTTTGCCGGAAAGCAGCTAGAGGACGGCCGGACCCTGTCGGATTACAACATCCAGAAGGAGTCGACTCTCCACCTTGTCCTCCGCCTCCGAGGCGGTGCCAAGAAGAGGTGTCAGAATGGCAAGGGCACGGAGCAGCAGTGCAAGGATGCGGCCATCAAGCTCGTCGGAGAGTGCCCGCATTGCTCGCTGCACTTTTGCGGCAAGCACCGACTCCCCGAGACCCACTCTTGCTCGCAGCAGGAGCAGGTCCGCAACGCTGCCTTCGCCGCCAACAAGGCCAAGCTCGAGAGCGAGAGGACCGCCGCCACCAGAGGGTTGGCCCACTAAGGACTCTCGCGCGAAGGATTCTCCAGGCTCTATCTCGACTTCCAGCCTCTGCATACACTTATACCAAGACGTCATCCACTGTTCCGCCAGCATGCATGCCGTTCAAACTCTGCAATAGCATTCAAGCCATCTTTACCTCTTTCCCCTTCAACGTCACCGAATCGGGTTCATCGATCCACACCACCACCACCACAAAGTTGCGATGGCAAGCACATTCGAGCGAGGATAAGCTAATGTAGCGGGTCCGAACTGTTTCCGTTTCCCTTTTCTCCATTCCTCCAACCTGGTTGGCTTCTGCTTTCTCCCTTCTTTTTCCTTCCTACTCTTCCTCCTTCCCTAGCAAACCTGTTGTGCTACCATCACGTCCCTTAGAACATCTCGCTTTTGTATCATTCCAACGATCCTCCCCTTGACCCCCTGCTGGTCTTCCTTTACTTCTCTGTCGGTCCCCCGCCCCGCCCGGAAGCTATATATCCTCTCCACTGTTGTGATTCGCAGATTCGTATCCGATCGCTGACCCCCCCGGGCCAACGCAACCCTTCCCCATTCCCAGCCCACCGCGGCTCTGCCGAACGCTCCTGTAGAATGTCTCTCTTCATCATCGCCATCACCATCTGAATCAAATCTCGTCTGCCACTTGACCGGTCCAAGGGACGGATGGAGGAGGATGGTTTCGCAACTCTGGTTTCGGTATCGTTTCCCTACGTTCCTCTCTCTTTCGGAGGTTCGAGGGCGGCGGGTGTGGGTGATTCGATCTGGTTACAAATACAACGGAGCAAGACAAGGAAGACCGTCGAAGCGTTGGGGGTGCAGGTCTTGCAAGGAGGATCTCCTCAAGTGCTGGAGGACGCGCGCTCAGAGGGTCTGAACCGCTTGGCGGCCCCTGCTTCTGCTTCTTCTGCTCCAGCATCCAAGCTTGACCCTCGGGAATCGGGCCTTCTCTTGAGATCTGTGGACGTCGAGGTTGGCTCTTCAAGCCTGTCCCGCGCGAAATCCACTCCATTCTCTTCTCCCTGTTCAAGCTCGTCCGCCTCCTCCTCCTCTTCCTCAGAGGCTCTCCTTCTCGTCCTTTTGGGTTTCCTGCCACTTTTTTTTTTTTTTTTTTGTGACACATTCCCATCCGGCAAAAGTTCAAGGGGGGGTTGGGGTGAGGAAGATGGGGATTCAGTCTTACTTTGTTATTTTTTTCTCTCTTCAACTTGGTGAGATTGATTTCTCTACCACTCACCTACCGGCGCTCTCCTCCCCTACGGGTAGAGGTCGCCAGGAACTCTTGCACAGGCTACACCTATCGGATTGGATCGAGGCCCTCTGACAGTGAAGGTGGAGGCGGAGTTTGCAGTTGGGTTTCGCACAGGCTAGGCCCTTTTTTGGAGTGATCGTTGGGGGGGAGGGAGGGAGGGGGGGGATGAAAGAAAACAATGCATAGTGGTGAGAGGAGATTGGATAGAAAAGAAACCCTGATCCCCCTTGTCCGACCCCCGCTCCTCGCTTCCGGAAGCAATTCATGTCGAGGACGAGGAAAAGGATGGACGAATGCACATGTCTGTGAACTGCTTCGAGTCGCTCACCTTGGTGACGAGATTTTTGCAGTGGTAACACTCCAAAACGAAGTCAGGGAACTCGTTCCTAAGGTAACCCTCCAGTTCGAGGATGGACCTGGTTGAGAACTTGTACCTTCCGGAAGAGGCCGAGTAGGAGAACCAAGATTTGGAGACGAGGTTTTCCAAAAGCTTCTCGCAGGTCCTCTTGCTCATGGGAGGCTTCAACTCGCCTCCTAACCTTAAGGCGTTGATCGAAGTCAGACTGTAGGCCTCGTCCTCCGCCGTGAAGATGGCTTGGATCTGGTTCACCGAACGTCAGCGAGGGGTAAGGAGGTGTTGGTCACTCTTCCGTTCCCCTCCACACACAACCCCCCTTCTCCTTCTCAATCTGATCCTTCTTTGAGGGTGAGGAATGCAACTCACCAATCTCTTTATGAAAGCCAACTCGCTGGCAGAGTAATTGGTCGCCATCTGAGCCATCTCGTCCCCCTTGGTGTTGATCAGAGCCAAAGTGGCCACATTGGTTTCCTGATCGATCAACCTCCTGATCTCTAGACCTACTTTGCTGAGAGAGTTCGAGACCTGATCGAAAAACTCTCCGTATTCGTCTTCCGAGTAAGGGGCTGCTTGAGGAAGGAAAAGGCGGGAGGATACGATCGTTTTCAGATGGAAAGAGAGAGAGAGAGAGAGAGAGAGAGAGAGAGAGAGAGAGAGAGAGAGATGCGCATGGAATAAGCCGTGCGAGGTTGGAATGGTTGGGGAGTGTTTTCAAGTTTCAAAAGTATGGCTTGGAAAGACGAGAACGATCTGGAGAGGAGAAATGGGAGGGGAGAGGGGGGGATAAGGTGAACGAACCTCTAGTAACCTTGCATGCGGATCTGTGTAAGTGCTTGGATTGGGATTCGGTTAGGGACCTCCTGGACAGGATGGCCTGAAGGTAAGCTCTCCTGGCGAGTGCCGTGGGACTGCCTTCATTCGGCATGACGTGAGGAAAGGGAAGGCTCCTTTTTGACGCTGAAAGTGACACTGGAAGTTCAGTGGGATGGGTAGGTGGAGTTGTACGACGAGTGACTGATCTGACTGATTATGACTTGGAAAGGGATGTCAGGAATCCTCTATGGTGTGGCAAGAAGTAGCAAGTGTGCAGTGTTGGTGTTCATGAGCCCCGCGCGTGACTGGCTTTTTTCCAATCTACGCGAACGTGACTTGATTTTTCCTTTCTTCCTCACAGGTGGTGTTGGTCTCTCTCTCTCCCTCTCTCTCTCCCTCTCTCTCACTCAGCTTCCTCAACTCACCGGCGACGACGAGGACCAAAAACAATCGCATCAACAACAACGACGACGACAACAACAGCGGCATCGACATTGCTCCTGCCTCCGTAAGATTAAAGCTCACACCAGCGCCATCTCAAGCCTCTCCTTCAAACGGAAACGCTTACAAAACAGACGGCAAAGGTGAAGGAGAAGAGTGCAAGAGCCCAAGTCCCCAGACACGTAACCATGGTCGACAGCTTCGGGGACCAGCCACCTTCCAATCCCTACCTGGGACAATCTCAGAGATTCTGGCCCAGGTTGTCTTGGAGCGACAACATTCACATTGTTAAAGCTTGCACGACAGAGGCGGATCAGCCCCTTGTGGCCATAGGAGGTAGCTTGAAACTGGAGGTCTTTGAGATGATGCCCAACGTGAGCCAATCGGTTTTTCCCCCCCCCTCTTCTTTCAAAAGCTGAGAGGGAAAGCAAAGCAACATCCTGGAGACATTCTCTCACCCACCCATCTTTCCTTTTCCTTTGTGCCCTTTTGGAATCTCGCGTCCTCCCTCCCCTTCCTGATCACTTCCAATCAATTCCAACCTTGACTTCGAACTTTTTTTTTTGGCAGGAGATTGGAGGGATCTCGTTCCGATCTCTTGCTTCCTACCTGATCGGATCGAAACCCACTTCTATCGCATGGAGTCCGGCTTGCCGATCCCCTTATCAGACTGAGTCCGGATCAGAGGCTTGGAGGATCGAGTGAGTCGGTCTGCCTCTTGTCCCTGACCCAAGTGATCATCTATGCTTGGCTGTATGGAGGGGAGGATGGTGGGTTCCCGCTGATCATAGTTTTTTTATCTTCCCCTCCATCCCTATCTCTCTCCTGCACACACGATTTCCGTCGGGACTCAGACTGTTGGTGACCGCATCGGACCAAACAGTCAGACTTCTGACATCCTTCGGGCCGGAAGGGGAGGATTCGAATCAGATCCGATTGGGAAAGACCTCCGGGATCGTAACCAGCTTGGATTGGTGCTCGGCTGAAGGTTATCACAGGTTCGCTGCCAGCGCCGAAGGTGAGAGAAAGAGAGAGGGAGAGAACCTCCTTTCAGTTCTGGACTCGTCGATGTTTCCCTTATCAGAGAAAAGAGGATGAGAAGGCTAAACCCGATACCTCTGACTTGATCCCCTTACCAACCACCGCGACCGCATACAATTCAACCACGTTGGGAAAACCACTCCAAGCGAATGGCACCTTGACGTTATGGGACCTGAGCACGATCTCGGACTTTTCATCGAGAAGCGAGGGAGGAGAGGTCGAGAAGCGAGGGGACTCGGAGTCTTCGACGATCACCAAGGTGGTTCATTTTGGGGAACCTCTGCAATCGGTCTCGTTCCATCCCAAGCTCGCCAGGATGATCCTGATCTCTTCAACGAATGGAGTGATCAGGCTGGTGGATTGGCTCTCCTCCTTGTCCAACGACAAAGTCCCTCAACCTACCTCCCCCTCCATCCAGGGTCAACAGGCGAATCAAAGGCTGGTCCTGAAGACAGCGTTGACCTTGAGGTCTCCCTCCTCCCTCTCCTCGAGCATCACCAGAGGTCTAGAGTCCAAAGGCAACGTGAGCTGGCAGATCCAAGATCCAAACATGATCGGAGGTTCCATGCAAGCAAGGTGGATGATCTGGAACCTCACAAAGTACAACGGAGGCAACCCCATCCTCTCCGGTTCCACCGACCTCATCCCATCCTCCACCGACACTCGATCCTCCTCCTCCTCCTCCCAAAAGGATCAAGAGACCTACCAAGGAGGTTTCCGTTGGTGTCCAACCAACCCTCACCTCTTCACCACCTTCAACAACCATCCACCGACAAACCAGACGGCCAACAAACCTTTCGAAAACTCGAATCCTCCTGTCGACAACCATCACCGACTATCCTCTTCCAAAGATCGATCTGCGCAGATAAGGATCTACGACTCCTCTCACCCCAATGCTCCTAGGTCGGTCACCGTCTCCGACCTTTTGACAACCGACAAGGCCAAGGATCTTGTCAATCGACCACCCAATCTTACCACGTCCTCCTTTCAGAGGTCATCGAATCAGCAGAGGTCCACCACCACCTCCTCAGAGGCAGGTTCCATCTATGACGTCGATTGGATCAGAGGTCTCGGCACAGACACCCTAGGAGTAGCTCTGGCCAACCATCTCGTACTCGTCCCCGCTTACGGTGAGGGTGCAGTGTGAGATGCGTGAAGAAAAAATGTTGTAATGGATCCCTCTCTCAATCTTCACTTTCAATCCACCACTTGCGAAAGATTCGTAGAATCAGACCACAGCGGAGGATAGTCGAGACGGGGAGAATGGGGGGGGAAACCAAGAGTTTTGCTTTGGGGTTTGAATTACGAAAGCGACGAGACGAAAAAGAGGGGAAAGGGAGGAAACCAGGCTTCGAAATGGAAGGAAGGGAAGTGAAAGGAGTGGTAGAGGAGGAGAGGGAGAGAACGCGAGGAGGATAGACCTTTCTATGCTACACGACTCGCCAACCTCCGAATAGCAGGCACGGAAATGTACGCTGGGCAGTAGGTTTCGATACCTGGTATGCGATTGGTCAGGGAGAGAAGGGGAAGAAGGGTTGGCCTTGGTCGTCAGTTGTGGGGCCAACAGATTCATCTTCCTCCACCGAGTTCTTTCCCCACTCACCTGTCACCTCTCTCGGCACGGGCAGTTCGTAAGGTCCTGCTTCGTCCACTTCGGGGGGAAGGAGTAAGTGGTCGTTCCTGTCGTTGGGAACGACTCTGGCAGCTACGGCCTTCAGAATCTCGGGCGAGATGGGGTTCTGAGGAGCGCAAGGGAAGGGTGGTGGAAAGGAGAAAGAGGAATGGTATCAGCTTTGGGTGTCAAGCAGTTGAAAGCGACACCACCAAGAGTGGCCAGGGACACCGTGGCTCTGCATGGACTCACCTCGTAGTCAGCAACGTAGTAATGACTGATGAGCTTTTGAATCTGAGTGGGGGTCAGCATCCAGCAGACGTCGTAGATGATGTCAATGTCTCCGAGGGTTGCCTTCTTGAGCTGGAGCAGCTTGGTGGCCTGCATCAGGTGCTCGAGCTGTAGAGTCCCCTCAGGCATGTCGTGCGACTTGCACCACTCCTCGATACGTGTGATGTTGTATTGGATCTGCATCGCCCTCTTCCAGGAGCAGAAGTTTCGTCTCATCAAGAGGTCGTTGAACGAGGTCACACCGATCAGCTTGAGCAGCTCGGTGACGACCTGCTGCGTGACGGAGGGTTCGACGTAGTAGCTCTTGAGACTCTTCCAAACCTTGTTGAGTACGCCGAGGATGTCGTCCATGGCGAAGGCAGGAGTCGAGGCGCCGGCAAGAAGCCGGTTGAACAGCCTGCCACCAGAGTCGCTCGTGACGAAGCCGGGCAACGACTGGGATTCCACGAGCGCAGGGATCACCATCTTGTGCAACTTCTTCTTGGCCTCCTGCATCCAGGTGTGGTAGATGTTGTACTCGAGAGAGTCGAGATCGTGCTTCACGATGGTGACGAGCCTCTCATAGTCGCCCCATTCGAACGATCTCGCGGCGCCGTCCACACCCGGGCCAATGCCCTGCAGCATGTCGCTCTCAGCAATGCAGACGAATGAGAGGATCTCGTGGACGTTGGAAAGCCAGAAGATTCCCGGGATGATGGCATCGTCGCCTTGGAAGCTCATGACATGCTGCTGGATGGTTTGCATGACATTGGCCAGGAACCTCTCAGATTCTCTCACCAGCCCGTACTTCCACATCTCGTTCGTAACAAGCGAGATGAGGTGGGCCGGGAAGAGGACTTCCTTGGGGGAAGGAGGATTCTGAAGTGACGGGGCTGGTACCTTAAGATACCTGATCAGGCCATTGAGAACGTCCTCGTCCAGCTGCTCCTCGTTCTCAAGAATCCTGATAATTTCTTCGGAAGGGTCGTCGTCATCCAGCTCGTCATCGTAGCCGCCCCTCTGACCAAATCCGGGAATCTGCCCATCGGTACCAAAGGCGACCGAGACGTGACGGTTGGCGTTCGCTGCACTCCTCTTGGCAGCAAGCATGGCCTCCTCATGCTCATCCCTTCCGAGAGGCGTGTCACTCCATGGGCCGGCCTCGCTGTGCCTCCTCGGACGACGCTTTGTGCCAACGCTAGGATAGCCATTCTCCTTCCCTGTCGCCATGTTGAACACGGGAGGAGCGGCGTTCTCGATCCTCTGCGAGTTCTTCTGCAGTGTGTTGAGGGCGTTGGCGCGGTTGAGCTGCTCCCTCAAGGCCGCAACCTCGGATCGGAGGGATGCCATCGAGGCAAGGTCCTCTTCCGAGGTCTTGGTGGCCCCATTGATCGCATCAGCTTTGGCCTGGAGGTCCTCGGCCTGCCTTTCGAGCTCGGACGAGAGATCCGAGATCCTCTTCTCTTGCTCGGCGATCCTCTTCAGCGAAGCTTCGTACTTGGCGTCCAACTCCTTCTTAGTCGCCAGCAGCGCCTCGAATTCCGCGAGCGCCACCGAAGGCTTATCAACCTGCTCCTGCAGGCCTTTCGCCTTGGCATCAAGCTCGTCGTGCTTCCCTTGCCAGGTGAGGATCTGAGCCTCGAGGGCTCGGATTTTGGAGGAGAGCTCCTTGTTGTCCCGGGTCCTCTTCTGGAGGTTCTGTGTGAGCTCAACGACCTTGTTCTCGAGCTTGTAAGACACCTCTTTGAAGTGCGAGACGGATTTGGCTTCGTTCCTGAGAGCAACGAGCTCCTTCTTGGCGAGGCGCCTTCGGTAGCAGGACTGCAAGTGGATGATGCCCTTCCTCTCGTGGCGGTACTGCCGCCGGACCAAGGCGCCGCGGATCAAGCTCTGCAGCTTCGTGGCGGCGAAGTTGGTCTTCTCGGAGGCAAAGTTCTTCCTGATCGCGCGACCACGGGCAATGCTCTGGATTTTGACGATCGAGTCCCTGGCGGACTTGAAATGCTGCTTGGCAAGCCAAGCCCTGGCCGCCGTCTGGAAGAGCGTCGCAGCGGTATTCCTCCTGAGGTCGGCAACGTACTTTTGCGCCAACTTCATCCTCCACCAGGTCTGGATCTTGACCGTGTCGCTCCTCATCTTGAGGTAGCGTTTCTGGTAGACGTGTCGTCGCATGTTCTTCTGGATGAGCGTGGTCAGGGCGTTGAGACGGTCCAACCTCTTCTTCTCGAACAAGGCCAGCATTCCTGCACGGAAGAAGATCTTGGTGAGGCCGACCTGGTACTTGTCGTGCTCGCTGATGGTAGACTTGAGGATGTGGATGGCAAGCTCCCTGCAGCGTAGGTTTTGGCTCTCCTCGGTCTCTTCCTCGCCCGCGACCGCCTTTTGCTTTAGGGATCGGACAACGTCGGAACTGACGAGCATGTAGTAGCGCTCGGCAAAATCAGCGAAAGTCCATCTGCTTGGGTAGCCAGCACAGCTGATCCTGATCGTCTCCAAGACACCGCAAGCCCTGAGCTGCCCGAGGACGCTCTGAGGCTCAGTGACAAACGCCTTCTTCTGCTCGTTTGGCTTGATGCAACGAATGTAGTGCACGTTGGTGCTGTCGATCGTGTTCATGAGGCTGACGAGCGAGCTCTTGAATTGAGATCCAAGGGTTGGCTTTTTGATGCTTCCCTGGCCTCCCAATTTCTTGATGGGAGCGGCAGCTTTGGCGCCATCGGCCACGGTCACATCCTCGTCCACCTTGCTGCCCGCGTTGACGGCATCGAGGACTTCCTTGAGGAACTTGTTCGTGGTGTTGTTGAACATGCTGAGGTGCTCGTCTGGAAGCGATTGCAAGTTCTTCTGGACGAAACCTTCCGCCGAATAGTTGACGTCGAGAGCGTAATGACAGACGGTGAAAGAAGTCTGGCCGAAGCGCGGCTTCTTGAAGGCATTCTTGAACTCGGGCCTTCGGTCCATCTGAGTGTACAGCTTCTGGACAAAGGAGTTGTCTGATCCGGAGGGCAGGCGAGACTCCTCATCAAGCAGGGACAGGATTCCCAGCTTGCCCTCGATCATGTCGATGCAGGGCTGGTTGTCCGAGAAGTCGATAAAGGTCCAGCTGATCTCTTCTTGCATGTACTCTTCCTGCTCTAGCTTGAAGACGTGATGGTTGAACTCGTGCTGGAGACGCTCGTTCGCGTAGTTGATGCAGAACTGCTCGTAGGAATTCACCTTGAAGCTTTCGAATCCGTAGATGTCGAGGACGCCGATCATGGATTCCTTGGTCCTGTTGGACCCAAGGGCAAGCGACTTGTTCATCTGGTCGACGAGCCAGTCGAAAAGGCAGGAGTAGACGTACTTGGCGACCGAGTCCCTCACAGTCACAGCCTGCTGCTGGGTGAGGTTCGTGATGATCTTTTCACCCCGGGTTTGGATCTGCTTCTTCAAGAGCCACTTTCGGAACTCGTGCAAGTCGATTCCGAGCATGTTGGTCGCGAGGAACAGGCTAGGTTCGTCGTCCGAAAGCATGGCATCATTCCTGGAGGCCGTGATGTTGACGTTACCAAGGTGGAGGAGAGCGGCGAGCAGACGGAAGATCTGCCACTGCTTCTCAATCGTGACGCCCACGGTGCTGAGGGCCTTTTGGGTCACCTTGAACTCTTCGGCGTCGTCCACACCGCTGATCACTTGACTGGAGGGACCCCCTTGGTTGAGGAAGTGGAACTTGGAGGCATCGTCGAGGCCGAGATCCTTCCTTTCAGAGCTGGGAGCGCCGGCGCAGAGCTGATAAAAGATGTGGTAGTTACGCTCGATCTCTGGCTGGTAGGTGAGTCGCGATCGTTCCAAAAGGTAGGTCCTCATCTTGGCTCCTACGATCTCGTGGCCCTTGTCGAAAAGGATCTCGATGTATTTACCGAAGCGGGAAGAGTTGTCGTTCCTCGTCGTCTTGGCATTACCGAAAGCCTCCATGATCGGGTTGGTCGCGAGGATCTGCTGCTCAGTCTCGCTCATGCCACTCGCATCCTTTCCGGAACCAGCCTTGCGGCTACCTGGCTTCTCAGGATCCTCGACAGTGGCAAAGTATCGCATGATGTACTTGGCAGACACCGTCTTTCCGGCTCCACTGCAATAGCAAAGGTCGAGGCACGTAGAGAATAGCATTCACAAGGAGCGAAAGGAATGCGAAGAAAAGATGAGGGGGTTCGGAAGGGAGTTAGGGGAAAGAAGAAGAATGCATTCGAGTCACTGGTCAGTTCTTGCTTACGTCCCCTCTCTTCCAGGAGATTTGCATCATAGTGGCCTCGCTCCCTGGTAACCTGCAAATCGACACGCGAAAAGAGCATGTATGCGCCGCTACGAGAAAGGGACTCACCTCTCTCCACTGACTACGATCGTTTGATCCTTCTTGTCCCTCACCATGCATCTGTACGCATCCTCGGCGATCGCGAACAGGTGAGGGTCGAGCTCACCCCTCTTCCTGCCTGAGTACGCTTGGATGATGTCGGGGCTGTAAAGACTTAGGCTGAAGAATGGATTGACAGCGATCAAGACGATACCCGAGTACGTGTAGATGACCCTCTGAGAGTATCGATTCAAGATGGTATGCAAGACTGAAGCGAGGGTAAGAAAGTCGGAGGGGGGAGGGGAGGAGGAAGAGGGATTAGGAAGAATGTTGATGGCAGGACAAGCAGAGCGGGGCGGCGCGCATTTCGTCCCCATTCTCCCCTTTCTAAACACTTTTTCTCCCAACCACCACTTCATATGCTTTGCATCCGTCCTTTCTCCTTAGCCTTTTGATTTTATTCAAAGGGGATGAGGAAGACTTTGCAGACAAGGCACTCACCAGCCGGCTCGTTCAAGTAACTCAGATTGGTCAGATCATCGGTGGCCTCCAAGAGTGGGGGGTTCCTCAGCGGTGGCAGCTCGTCCTCTCCGTTGGGTCCGGCGAGCTTTGCCGCGTTGGTCTTAACTTCTCTAGTCGCCCCTGTGTCGTCTATGACAAACTCTAGAGTGATCTCGCCTGAGGGAGAGGTGGTGACGGGTTTGGAGAGCGAGGCTCCGATCCAACCTGCCTCCTTGTCCTGGAACCATGCCCGCGTTCCGACAGAGTAGGCCGCCAACGCATCTGGAGGCGCTGGTGCCATCTTGATTTGCTCGCTTTGTCAGGGGGTTCCGTCGAAGAGAGAGCCTCAGTCTAGTTCTGGTCACCAGCAACGTCTCTTGTCTGCGCTGTGCGGATTTCTTCGGGAACTTGGAGGGATCGGACGAAAGGCTGAGAGGAAAGGGCTGGACGCTGAGATGCTGGCTGAGCAGTTGCTGATCAGTGTGGACGTCCAGCGTCGATCAGGGAGCGGTAGGGAACCGATGGGACTGTTGATAAACGAGCTCGAAGGGGGGGGGGGGGGGGGAAGGTAGCCTTCAAATACGAGGTTAAGAGGCAAGGAGAGAGCACGAAGCTGCGTTGGGGGTCCGAAGTGAGACCGATGCCTTGCCTTTTCTTCTTCTCCTCTTCCTTGTTTCCGCGTGGCCTTGTCTTCTCGCTGTATTCGCGAACGGAAAGGATCAACGATTGGAGGTGAAAAGGAGAAGAGGAATGGGACACGACAGCCTGCTCTATGCCTTTATAATGGAGGTTGGTCTCGCTGGAAGGTATGCTATGCTATGCGGAGGCGATGATTTCCCTCCCTTGCAAGGCGATGGTGATGGAGCTGTTTGGTGGACGAAGGGAAAGTCAGATGGAAGTGGAGCTCGGCGAACGAGGACGGGTGAAAGGTTTTTTTGTTGAGGGTGATGGTGGTCGTCGACGGAGGAGAGATGAACGAGTAGGAAAACGTGTCTAGTAGGGGAAAGAAAGGGGGAAAAAAAACGACGACGACGACGGCAAGGGGTTAGGGAAAGGAGAAGGGAAGGGGGAGGGGAAGAAGAAGAAGAAGAAAAAGAAGAAAAAGCCAAGTATGGTAGCTTGGAGCTCGTTACCTCGTCAAGTGGCCGTCAGAGGGAGAGGGGAAGGAGAGGGTTGATGGTTGGAGATGGGTTGATGGTGACGGGCGGAGATGAGAGAAGGGTGATGGTGACGGGAGAGCTGGAGCCAAGTCAAGGAGTAGAGGGGCGATGGAGCGGGTGTGGTCTGGAAAGGGGAGAAAGGGGAGGGGTGAGGAGGGGTTGACCAGCCGGACGGGGGGGCTGGGCTGCAGCGAGCGAGGGAGTTGGCAGTTCCTAGCTAACAGAGTCAGTACTAGTTGTGAGAGTCGGAAGGGAATAGAGAGCACAGGCACGCGCGCAACCCGTCTCACCCTTTTCTAATTCTGGAAAGAGGGTCGATTTCCTCTTCCTCTCTCTTCCCTTTTCGTGTTGGTTTCAGGAAGACAAAGTAATCCATTCGAGGACAAGGGGTGACCGCTTTATCCTGACTACAACAAGGGTTGGCCTTTGCATGCCACTAGCAAAACAAGACCCCACCCAAGTAAATGCCCCTGGCTACGGATTCGATCGGATCTAGATCCATTCGAATTCATGGTGTTCGATTGTAGTGCATCCGCTCTCCTCTCTCTGAATGAAACGAGCACGAGCCATGCATATTCTCCAACCAAAAAAGACTCGACTTGGAATTCACGCTCGCCGCCCTTGCGTGGTGTGTGGAAGTGAGGATCACGATGTGAAATGTATGCCGCGCAAGGGACAGGGCAAAAAGCATTCACAAGGGGTCTCTCGTTCTGACCGAGACAACAGCCCCCTCCATCCTCTACATACGGACCACGAGCAGAACCGCAACCATTTGCTAGACCTTTGGTCCATGATAGAGTGAGAGAGTGTAAGAGAGAGTGAGAGAGTGTAAGAGAGAGAGTGAAAGAGTGTAAGAGAGAGTGAGAGAGTGAGTGAGAGGGTGGGAGGGTGAAGGAAGGAGGGTGTCTGTCAAGTCATCGCAACCTTCGAGAAGAGAAGAAGGGTATCCAGAAGCTTTCATCGAGGTTGGGTAGGCAAGCAAGAAATCGGTAAAACCCCAAAAGGAGGGGGGGGGGTTGCATAGGCGCAGATGCAAGTACGACATGATGATTTCCCCCCGAAAGAGAGGAAGGTAGTGCGGGTCCGACTTGCTAGCCTTTTCGACTTGTCAGTTGAGAAATGGGATGGGTGATTCGACTCTCGCCATTCCCGTCCCCCCCCCCCCCCCCCCCCCCCCCCTCCCCCACATACCCCCTGCACCACCCACGTTCATCTCAAGATGGAATAGGCTCATCGAGCTTTTCTTTTTTTTCCAACAACCTCTAGACTCAGACGACAAGCCTCCTCACTGTGCACCAATGTATGTGCATATGTACACATAACCCCAGCCAACCCCTTCAAACATGCAATCCGAAGGATTCGTGGCGAAATCCAAGAACCTGAGGAGGGGCGGGAAAAGTAAAAAAGGAAACGTGAGAAGAACCACCAACGTGAGCCAAGCAAGCAAGCACGCGCCTTGCTGGCAGATTCGAGCGAGGTTGTGACTGAGTCAATATAGGTTCGCGTCCAAACTCACACCCTTCACATTTAGGAGCCTTGGCAAAAAGGCCATCCCCAAAAGGCCATCCCCGATCTCAAAGCCGATCGACAGGAGGTATCAACAGAGGAAGTAGGAGCTATGAGTGATAAATGCAGGTGTGTGCGTGGGTGAAGCAAGAAGATGGTTCGCTTCACTCACTGGCGGAGATGAGAGGAGAAAAGAGGGAGACACAGAACAGGAGGGAACATGGAAGCTGACCAAACTTCGTGGATCTTTCCCGATCGATCCTGATAGACGCACCATGCCGAAAGGATGGCCCAAAAAGAAGGAACAATTGGGAACCGTTCCCCGGGGGGAGGGATGTCCACACAGCCAGAAGAAAAGAAAAAAAAAATCAAAAGAGCTAGGGAAATAAGTTTGCTGTGAGACTGATCGAAGAAAGCCTTTCTCTTCCGTTTTCGAAAACGTGGATGTCGGAAAGGAGGGGGGGAGAAGGATCAAAGGGGTTTAAATCTATCTGGGATGGAAGTTGCGAATCTTCCCTCTCCCCCAGGCTCGGGCCCCTTCCATTCCCCAACAGATCGACTTGGCTCGAGAGGGTGGAGAAGGGAAGCGAGAAAGGGGGGAAGGAGGGAGGAGGATTGACCTTTCTTTTTTAAGGTGTGCGTATCGCCTCACGCGAGGTTAGTGGAAAGTAAGGCAGGGGGATGAGAGTTTGCGAGTGAGGGGCATGATGAAATCGATCTCTCAAGAAAGAGAAAAAGTAATTAACCGTAAGGTAGAAAATAGAGATCGTCACGGGGGGGATATTATTTACAACCATGAGCGAAGAGGAAAGGTAATAAGAAAAGGAAACGAGGGGAAAAAGGCCCTCTTCTCATACGAGGTACTGTTGCAAGCCGGCAGCAGAGACCTTGTCCGGGATCTGCGAGTTGAGCTGACTGATGAAGCCGACGCACTGGCCGCGCAGAAGTCCACCGAGGGTCTCCTCATTGGTGCCGAGAACATGGGCGAAAAGTTGGAGGATGGTGTCGATATGTTGCGTCGCGACCTGGTTGTTGGCCTGGATGAGCCCCATGAGGCAGTGCAAGACTGGTGACCACTCGACCATGTCCTTCTCCAAAGGCAGTGATGAGAAGAGGATAGGAAGAGCTTGCTCAAGCGGAAGGGCGTCGGCCTTCTTGATGATCATTCTCGAAAGGCAACCGCAAGCATTGTCCCTGGCAGTCTTGATCTCATCCGTCTCGTCCGCCTTCTTCTCGAAGAATGGCATGATCGCGTTCAGGAGAGCTCCAAAGTGAGCACTCAGGTCGGCCTCGGTGTGCTCAATCAGAACGCCAGAGGCAAAGACGGCGTTGGATCGGACCGAGGCCTCCTCGTCGCTCAAACCCCTGGAGAGGAGGGAGAGGATGTCCTGAGTGAACGGAGTGATCGCGCCCTTCATTCCGGTGATGATCTCACCAAGAGAGCCGACGGCCGTGGCGCGGTCGCTCATGGAGCGACCCGGGCTGTAGTACTTCATGAGCTGGGGCATGAACTGCTTGAGCGGGTCGGTGAAGTCCGGTCCGAGCACGTTGGCCATGGCGCCGACGAGATCCGAGGCGGCAGAGATGAGCACCGACTCATACTCGGAAGCCTCCTCATTCTCGTCCTCTGGAGTTTCCGAGTCGAGTTGCGGTGGCGACCTCTTCTCGAGGATCATGATGGTGTAGGTGCAAACAACGTCAAGGTATTGCGGGGCGATGATTGCCGGCCCGTTCTTGTTGAGGCACTCTGCAAGAGACTGGCAGATCTCGATGGCGGCAGTTCTGTGATTTTTTTTTTAATTTGGCGGGAAAGCACATCAAAGTAGGAATGCGGATCGGTCAGTCATTTCGGTCCGAGTCAAAACGAGGACGACGATGAAAGATCTCCCGTTGGCAAGGTTGAATCGCCAAACTCCGGTGACAACGATGAAGGATCAGTGAGTAGAACAACGTTATTATCAAAGTCCGTTGATGGCAGACGTCATTGTGAGCTGAGTAATTGTGATTTATCATCCTTTCCGTTTCACCATCGTTGTCACCGTCGCAAGGTTTGCCCGCTTGAAAAGAAGAAGGGCCAAGGAATCGAATCGCCACAAAGCTCACCTGTCGTCTTCGCTCTCCCACATCTCCATGACGGCTGGGATGACGGCGTTGACCAGCTTCTGGACCTCGGCGTTGAGGGGGACTTTGACCTGCGCACCTGGCTGCCATGGCTCCGGGTTGCTCATCTCGTTCAGGGTGTTGATGAAAGCGAAGAGGGATGAGACCGCGCTCTTCCTGATTCCCTGGTAGAAGTGCTCGAGCAAGTTGACGAGCTCCTCGACAGACTGCTGGATGTAGGGCAAGAATCCGGCCTTGGTGTGGGTGAAGATTTCGCCGAGAGAGTCGGCTGCGACCTCCTTCTCAATGGCGACAGCAGAGTTCACGTTGAGGAACTGCTCGTTCAGCTCATCGATGTCAACGTACTCGTCGTCATCGTCCTCGGCGAAGGCACCAGAGCTCGATCCTGGGATGCCGATGCCGTTAACGGTGCCATCACCCGGAGCACCGGGGACGGGGTCGTGCTCGCTCTGCTGGCAGCTCTCGATGAGCTTTGGTACAACGTGAGGCAAGAAGGGGTTGAACTCCTCACCAAAGACGCGGGACATGACGGCAAAGAAGATGAAGCTGCACTCCCTCAACCTTGGGCTCTGAAGAGACATGCCCTCGAAGGCAAGCTTCATGAGGTCGTTGAAGTAAGGTCGGAAAGCCTCCTTGCCGACAGCCTCGGCGAAGGTGCCGACGGTATCCGTGGTGATACCTCGGAGGTCCATCTCGTCACCCTCCTCCTTCAAGAGCAGGAACGGCTGGATCCTCTGCATGGTCTGGTTGAAGTATGGCAGGAAGCCCTCCTTGGAGGCATGGGCGGCACTACCGATCGCGCCAGTGACGGTGGCCTTGACGGGGATCGGGGCAGTTTCAAGGAGGCCGGCGAGGCGCTCCATGATGGCGGGGAGGTACTGGCTGATGTCGTCGCCCATGACCTCGAGCAAGGAGTCGAGTGCTGTGCAGGCAGAGCGCTGAGTGTCTGGGTTGTTGACGAGCTCCATGATGATTGGGAGCAGGGTGGCGTGCTTGGAGGCGCACTCCTCCTCGAGCATCTCGCAGAGGCAGCCAAGGGCGATACATGCAGCCTTGCGCACGACAACCTCTGGGTCACGGAGACCAGCCTCGACGAAGGGCCAGAGGTCGTTCATGTGAGGACGAATGTATTCGGAGCAGCCCTCGACCGAGACGCCAAAGGCCATCATGGCCGCCTTGCGGTGATGAGGGTCTGGGTTGGACATGTAGGCCTGCATCTGCTCGAGGAGGGGTGGGAAGACGTGGCTTGGTGGAAGCTCGGTGGCGAGGCCATCAATGACACGGAGGGCGAGCCTGGAGGGCGAGTCCTCGTCGGCATCCTCGGAATCCTCCTCGACGGCGATGGGCATCAGGCGAGCGATCATGGGCTTGGCGAGACCGAGGCTCTGAACCTTGGATCGCTTGTACGAACAGGTCCAGATGAGGGAGTTGAGGCACATGAGACGAAGATCCTCTTCGTGCTCCTTGTTGGCGCCGTTTGCGAGGAAGAAGTCGATCAACTCGGCAATGTGGTTGGAGATGATTGGGACCTCGAGCATGCAGATCTCCTCGAGCACGTCCAAGATCTGCCTGACACCCTCGTTGTGGCTCTGCTCCAAGCACTGGTTGAGAACGCCAACCATCTGAGGGACAGCGCTCTGCATGGCAGCCATGTCGGCAGAGGCATCCGCCTCAAGGTTTTGAGCCACCTTTCCGAGCGCCCTGACGGTCGTGATTCTGACCTCGATGCTCTCTGGGTCTTGAAGGCTCTTGGCAAAGAGCTGCATGATTTGAGGGAGGTATTGCTCTAGGTTCTCTCCGTCGACAAAAGTCTCGAGGATGGTGTAGAAGACGAAGATGGCGATCTGCCGCACAGCAGCGGTTTGCGATTCAGCGGCTTGGAACAGGAATGGAAGGAGATCCGGCCAGGTTCCGGCTGGGAGCTCCTTCCTGGCGATCTCGGAAATGACACGCGCGATACCATTTCGGACCAAGGCGCTGATCAAGAGAGAGGTAGGATGGAACAGTTTCACGACACGTCAGCGACGCAAGGGAGTGCACAGTGGCTTACATGCGTGAGACTCACGATTGCTCAGAAGAGATGATCTGGAGGAGCTTGGCCTTGATCCCATCTCGGACTTGGACCGACTGCTTGGCCCACACCTTTCCCCCACTCTTCGCCAGTCGCTTTCGCAACTCTACTGCAGCAAGCTGCCTCACGGCAAGGTCGGAGGAGGTGGCCAAGATCTCAAACAGCGCAGGAACGCAGTTTGGGTTCTTGTAGTATGTGTTTTGAAGAGCATCGGTGGCCTGCAAGAACAAGAAAAAATAGAGATAGAGGTAAGGGTTGAGAAAGAACCGTGTGAACCAAAGTGAGCAAAGTGGCTTTCAATCCTTGACGATCTACAATCGTGGGAAACTAGATCGGAGCACAGATCTAGGGGTGTTCGCGGTTGCCGCACTGGAAAAGGCAAAGAGAGAGAGAAAAGGCGTGGAAGAGGGACTCACAGACTTGACAGCGTTGGTGTCAGGGACATTGGACTGCTGAAGGAGCTGATGAAGCCCTTGGACGAAAGATGGCTGGGTTTTCGGGAAATAGGTGATAGGAGCGGGGATTGAGAGGGAAGCGGAGGAATGTTGCAGTTGTAAGTCAAAGCGTTTGGAGATCAAGGGTCCAGCCGTCACAACAGAGACCACCGCCTCACTACGGCACCCTTCCCCTTGGGCTCTCCCAGGATAGAAACTCACGTCCATGGTGAACAAGTATCGATCTGGTTGGTCGTGAACAGAGAATGTGAGGGGTAAAAGGAACAAACGATGCCCTTTTGAGAACGATCCCTTGAATGCGGGGAATAGAGGAGGGAAATGGCTCTCCTTGGAATTCTTTCTTACAGGAGACCTCTCCGCCTCCTTTCAACAACCTTGGATGGGTTGGCTTTGGGTATGCTCTGGCCTTGTGTAGCTCAGAGGTGAGAAGTGAAGATACGCTAGGGTAGCGAGTACCTTGTTCACCTGCTTTTGGTTTGCTTGAGGGTGCACGTCGTCAAGTGAAGGGTTAGGAGGGGAGGAGGGGAGGAGGGGAGGAGGGGGAGGGGAGGAAAGGAGTGCGACGTGGGGTGATTGGTTGAAGAGAAAGAAGAAGAAGGCAGACCTCTCTGGCTTCACATGAACCTCGAAACAAGAAGGAGGGGGGGGGGGATGAAAAAAAAGAAAAAGAAAAAAAAAAGCCACGCTGGGAAGGAAGGAATTTCATCTTAGGGAGAGGAAGAGCGAAAGAAAAAGGAAAGATGAAAAGGAAAAGGAGATTAAGAAAGGGAAAGGGAAAAGAAAAAACGAAAAGTTTTCTCATTAGAAAATGGGAAGACTAACAACTCGAGTCTTATCTCCCAAGGTTCATGACGATAGCTCCTATTTCTCTCTTTTAAATATTTTTAACTTAGGAAGGGATGGGGAGGCAAAAGAGCTTCGGATTCGAGTCTTGAGCTTTAAATGGACAAACTCGTTTTTATTGAGCGATGAGCGCCGTGAGCTCAGGTTGGATTAAAAAACATTTACATCTAAAGGAGCAAAGGATGAAACATGATGGAGAGGGTAGCAGGGGTAAAAACGAATATCCCAGCTTTTGAAGTTTGTCAGTGAGTCGTGTTCCTTTCTCGACCGACCACCCAACCAACAGTTGGACGCGCCTGGATCGACTGATCGGAATCATTCCAAAACAACACCTCTCTCTTATTCCCTACCTTCTTTCCCTCCTTCCCTTGGTTCATCCCTTCTTTCTTCTTTTTTCTTTTTTCATCTCTTCGTTTTTTTTTTTTTTCTAATTTCTTTTTTTTTTGGTTGCGTTCTCAGCGCGAAAAAGCTGCGGCCGCGATTCGAACGATTCGCTCGGCCCCAGCCGTGTTGCTCTTGCTTCCACAAATGATTCTCATGAGGGGGTTGGGCAAGATCGCTCACCCTTTTGACCTTCACCATCCGACACGGGCATAGCTTTACAACAGGGCTGTACACTCACACTGTGACTGTGACTGGCAACTCGGGTTGACAGCCAGGGCAGAGTAAGGCTGTTGTTGATCGAGTCCGATTCATCTTCCTGCACTTGATTGGGAGGGCTTCTGGCAGAGGCTGACGGCTGATTACGTAATGGCTTTGCCTCCGATCTCCACGCTTCTGTGTGAGGTTAGGCTTCATGATGTCAAAGTGATCGGCGAAGAGGAAGATGGAGGTAATTCACTGCTTAGCCTGCGGTCATAGACACGCAGACGCTTCGCCTTCCCCTTTTTTCTTGACTATTCTCTTCCTTTTCTCGTGCCTGGTGGAAAAAAATGGGGTCGACCAGCCAGCCAGTTGTTAGCCGTCAATCTCTCTCTGTCTCCTTCTCTGTCTCTCTCTCTCTCTCACACACACGAGTCTCTGTGGCGGACGCTCTCACGACTTCCCCCGCCGCCCTCATAAGCAAGACCAAACATCCTTTCACCCTCTCTGAACCTCCCCTTCCCATCCGCGATCCATCACATCCATTCTCTCCCAACCCTTCCCATCCAGAGCACTCGCAACTACCCGCCCTTAGCCCGAATTCCCTCCTCTTCCAAGTATCATCGTTACCCCTTTCCTCATCCGCATCCTTCCTTCCTTCGCTTCCCATCTCACAAGCCAGTGGCGAACATGGCGTCTCTACGGCCATCTTTCCAAACACTGTCCCGCTCCATCAGAGCGTCCCTCCCTCCGTCCCGAACCTTTGCCACTGCCTCTCGCGCCGGTCTCAACCGCGCGCCTGCAGCCTGCTCCCCTCTCCGATCCTCTGTCACAAATGCGCGCCCCCCGACACAGCTATGTCAGCAGGTTCGCGGCGTGAGGACTTCGCCGTTCCGAAGCCCTCGCAATGATGGCAGCAAGCTTGCCTTTGCCATGCCTCACGCCGCACCCGCTGCCGACGCTCCCACCAGCTTCACCCAACCAGGTGGATGGACCAGGGCTCTCACCAGTCTCGGCATCATTGGAGGAACCGCCTTTGCAGGTGAGTGACCGGAATGATGCCGATCGCTCGGTCGATCTTGCCACTGTTTTCTCTTTGGACGGGCTCCCTGACAGCCCTACCCCCCCTTGTCCCATCTTTCCTTCCCCCTCTCTTCCTTTCTTCCCGTCTTGCTTGCTTTCCCTCCTTGCCTCCCGACTCAATTTTTGTTGACGGTTGAACCTCAACTTCAGCGAACATGTTCTTCAACAGGGACACTCGTGGTGCCCTAGACCCTGTCGAGGCGAGTTACCTGAACAAGACCTTCATGTACCTCGCAGGTGGCCTCACGATCACTGGAGCTGCCGCCGTCGGTCTTCACCGCTACGGGGTCTCGCAGCGCATCATGGCTGCCAACCCTTGGTTGGTGCTTGGTGTCGGACTGGTTGCCAGCATTGGCGGCATGATGGGCGCCACCAGCTTGCCACCTGACCACCCGATGAAGGTCCCTTCGTGGCTGCTGTTCAACGCCTCTCAGGCCGCTGTCCTCAGCCCTCTTCTCTTCCTAAACCCTGCTGTTCTTTCCCGAGCCGCGCTTTACACCGCTGGTCTGGTAGGCAGTCTCTGTTACGTCGGTGCGACTGCAAAGGAGGACAAGTTCCTCTGGATGGGCGGCCCACTTCTCGCCGGTGTCACCATCGTCGCTCTCTCCTCGCTAGCCCCAATGCTTCTGCCCCGAACCGCCTTCCGAACCCTCGCAGCCACCGAGGCGATTAGTCTCTACGGTGGGCTTGCCGTCTTCGGTGCGTTCGTCCTCTACGACACGCAGAAGGTCTTGCACCGGGCCCAACTGGTTCGCGCCGGTGTCGTCCGCCCAGATCCGATGGCCTCATCGATCGGCCTGGAGCTCGACTTTATCAACATTTTCGTTCGCATGGTTCAAATTCTCATGATGCAGAACAACAGGCGCAAGTGAACGACTAGGCCAGCGACACCAACACCCGGAAACCCCCCTCGCCTGCCTCGGCATTCATGGCTCATGATAGGCCATTCTGATCGGAGGTTGGTCCCCCTCCCTCCACCTTTCTTTTCCTTTCATCCCGCACACCAGATCCCCTCCAGCACGACCTTCCAAGCTTTTGCCTCTTTCCCTTCGAAACTGTATTCTGCAATATTCCCACCATGGCACCACTCTCCCCCCATCCAATTTAAGCCTCAAGCACTTCCTCGGTAGTATCCTCATTGAAAAATTGACCATCCCCCTGTCCCAAAGCTGCACGCAAGTATTTTTAATCAATCTAACCTCCTTTTGTACCATCACCGGCTCTTGAAGAGTCACATTCGGTTTGTGCCAATGCACGTCTGGTAAGAAACTTTATTGCTAGACCTACCTGTTTCCGCCTACCCCAACCTTCCATCCTCTCCTTTTTCTCTCAATCTCCCTTTTCAAACGCCTGCGACCTCCCTCCCCCACACATACACAAACACATTGTCTCCTTATCCACCCAGTTCGGAAGGATTGCACATCGTTGCATCGTTCCCGAGCGGGGAGGATGAGAATCGTAAGACAAAACCCATCCCGTTATATTCATCACGCTGTCCGGGATACAGATGGACATGCGGCTGAGGGAAATGCGGGAAAGATGATCACACGCAGCCCAATACATATTACAGGACAAACGGTACTTTATCACCTCCACCGTTGGCTTGCAAGGAGAGGAGCGGACATTTTTTCCCCTTTTCTTTCATCCCCTTTCAATCTCTTTTCCTTGTCTGTCACAAGCTTTTTCCTTTGTACGCGAGTCGAAAGATGGGGTAGGGTTCCAGACCCGAAAAAAAGAATCAAACAAATGCATTTCACCACCGACCCGTATGTAGAAACCGAGTGTCTGAAAAGGAAGTAGGTAGGAGAATGGAAGGATAAAGGTTGATGGGTTCCACCAACTCGTTGCACATTCTCTGTCGCTCCTCTCCCGATGTCCGCTAGATTCCAACGTAGGAAAGATAAAAAACGCGAGAACATCAGGCGATCTCCCTGATCAACCTGTCGCACTGTTCCAGCACGGCCCTCCTAGAGGTTCCACCGATGGCGTCCCTCCTCTCGACGCTCTCCTCCATCAACCAGACCCTTTCCACGTCGGCCTCGAAGGCCGGAGAGAGGGTCTTGAGTTCCTCGAGGCTGAGGGAGGAGAGTGGGACCTTCTTGTCTTCCGACATCTTGACGGCCGACCCTGAGATGTGATGGGTCTCCCTGAATGGAATCTTGGGGAAGAGGCCAGGGGAGGTTAAAAAAAAAAAAAAAAGAGAAGGAGGGAGGGAGAAGGAAGGGTGGGGGAGTCAGCGTTTTTTTTTTTTTTTTTTTTTTTTTTATTTCCATTCATGCACTCTCCCGCGACGATCAAAGGAAATGAAGGGACGAGATCGAGTGGCGGGTGAGAGAGGGGAGGGATGGAAGATCTGACACTCACTCCCTTTCGGACGAGGTAGTCTGCCAAGTCGGTGGCGAGCATGTCTGGGGTTAGGGCTGCCAGCATCTTTTCGGGGAAGATGGTCATGGTGCTCATGACGCCGGTCGCGATCTGAAGGCTGTCCTTGGCGGTGTCGACGGCGTCGAAGAGGGGTTCCTTGTCCTCCTGGAGATCCTTGTTGTACGTCGAGGGGATTCCCTTGAGCGACATCATGAAGCCGGCCATCTGACCAAACACCCTTCCGGACTTGCCTCGGAGGAGCTCGAGGCTGTCTGGGTTCTTCTTCTGGGGCATGATGGAAGATCCGGTGCTGTAGGCGTCGCTGAGCTGGACGAAGCCGAACTCTGCGGTCGAGTAGATGATCAGGTCCTCGGCCATCTTGCTGAGGTGGACGGCGGTGAGCGAGAACCACATGAGGAACTCGACGACAAAGTCACGATCCGAGACGCTGTTCATCGAGTTGGAGCCGACGGACTTGAACCCGAGGTCCTTGGCCAGCGCCTCCCTGTCGAGACCCGCGAAGGGGTTGCCTGCCAAGGGGCCGGAGCCAAGCGGCAGGACCGAGATCCTGGGGATCAGGGATCGCAACCTGGCGAGGTCGGAGGCGAAGTAGGTGGCGTGCGAGAGGAGGAGGTGGGACCACCGGATGGGTTGGGCCCTCTGAAGGTGGGTGTAGCCGGGCATCAAGGCGTCGACCTCCTGACGAGCCCTCTGAACCATGACCGAGATGAGCTCGACAAGGAAGTTTTGGATCAGCTCGACCTCCTCCATGAGCCACATCCTCATGTCGGTGGCCACCTGGTCGTTCCTGCTCCTTCCCGTGTGGAGCTTTCCTGCGACGGGACCGATGAGCTCCTTGAGCCTCCTCTCGTTGGCGGTGTGGATGTCCTCGTCGTCTTGGGCGATCTGGAAGGTGGACTGGCTCCACTCTTGCCCCACCTTTTCCAGACCGGAGACGATCTCGTCCTTCTCCTCCTCGGTCAGGATCTTGCAGCCGACGAGAGCCCTGGCGTAGGCCTGCGAACCCCTGATGTCTTGGGACCACATCCTCTTGTCGTAGGAGAGGGACTCGTTGTAACGGTGCATGATGGGGTCGGTCTGACCGGTGAACCTTCCACCCCAGAGCTTCTTCTTTGTGAAGTCTTGCTGTTCCGACATCGTCTCTATCACTTGGTCGTTCGAGAAAGGGAGGGAGGGAGGTGCGTTTGTGGATTGAATGCTGCGAGCTGGTATGGTCGAAGGGAGAGATGGCTAAAGCAAGGAGGGGGGGTTTGATGGTGAATCGATTCCTCCTTCCTCTCTCTCTCTCTCTCTTTCAAAGTACCGTCAGGGTTGTGGGTAAAAAGCTTTCAAGTCATCGACATGAACGATTGTTTATCTTTTCTTCTTATCCATGCAGGCCCACTTCTAACACCATGGACGGTGGTCATCAAGTGACTTGGTCTTTGAGTTTGGTTTTGGTTCCCTTCATCATTGTTACGATTCAACTTTGTAATGGCTTCCCTTCCCTTCCCTTTTCTTTTCTCTTATTTCCTTTCCTTTCCTTCTTTTTTCCCTCTCCTCTTCTTCTTACATTTTAAAATTCGATACGGTGTCGAGTCAGAAAGAAGGAGGGTCGTAGTGTTGAATACAGATTCTCATCCTATCGGTCTAATCGTCAACCTTTTCCATGGCCACGGTCCGAGCGCAGTCCCGATCTCTTGGCGCCCGATCCGAACCCCCCTCGAGTTTCCCCAACTCGGTCATCCATGGCAACACCTCGTTCCGGTCACACCCTCCGCATCAACCTCTGACACAGACAACAGGAGGCTTTTACACGGGATATGGGATAAGGTCGGAAATCGATTCTGGAGTTCCTTAGATAGGAAGACGCCCCTTCGGAGTCAAAGGGTGTCGGTCCCTGTTCGTCTCTCATTTCTTTTCCTCTTTTTTGGAAAACCTTTTTTTCTGCCTTTTCTCACGCATTCTTCTCTGACCATGTTCTCAACATCTGTCCCATCACGTAACTCCAAACCCACGACGCGAGTGCGGTGTCGTTCGCCCTCCAGAGGATTCTGAGCATTCAATAGGGGGATCTTCTCTCTTCATTTTTCCAACTTCGAGCCGCTGGTAAGGTTTGCGATCGAGCTGCTGGTGTAGGTTTCCAGGATCTTCTTCATGTCGTTCTGCAACCTTGTCGTTTAAGAATCGCGGAACGAAAGAGAGGTGGAGCTGTTGAGAATGGACGGCCATTCCGCGAATAGGAGAGGAAGGGTGGGAGGGCGCACACCCACCTCTTGGCCTTGCTAGAGACGCTACACTTTGATCGGCCCAACTCGGAAGCCAAAGTCGTGTAATCTGGAGTCCTCTTGGCGTACAGGTTTTCGAAGAGGAGCTGAATCTCTCCAGCAGTCCAAGGCTTCAGCGTCTGTCCCGGAGTCCCACCTCCTACTCCTGGCCTCGTCCTTTTTCTTTTCCTCCCCTTCTTTCCCTCCTTCTCCCCTGACGTCGTCTCTCTTCCCTCAGAATCCTCGTCCTCGTCCTCTCCCTGATTCTCGGCTCTCTTCCTCTTGGTTTCCTTCTTTGCAGCCTCGGTGGAAGTGGTTGATTCACGCATTGTTTTGGGACCACCTCGTTGCTCTTGCTGGGGTGCCTCTGTACCTTCTCCCTTGAGATTCCTGGCGTCGGCCTTTGCCTCGTCGCACATGTTCGCTTATCTTGAGTTGGGGAAGGAACCGGTCGGATGAATCCAGATCGTGATAGGGATCAAGGAAGAAGTGAAGTCGAAGATTGGTTGGGAAAAATCTTTTCATCCTTGCTCTCATCTGCACGGAGAGGGAGGGAGGAGAGGAAAGGGTGAGGAACAAGAAGAAAAAGTTCCACCCAAAAAAAAAAAAAAAGGGGTTTCTGTTTCTAGCCTCTCCAGCCGACCCCGATACCACTCACTTTTCTGCACCTTCCTCATTTCGAACCTTGTCTCTCATCCTCCGATAAACTATCTTGAAAGAAACGGCACGATTCCTTCACGACCCCTTTCGATCGAAATACCCTTCTCTTTACATTCTACTTGGAAATTCAGGAAGGAACCGTGGGTTCATTTTTCTTTTCTTTTCAGAGGTGGCGCAAATGCGGAAAAGGGAGAGGCGCTTTCTCGAGTACATTTCAGAATGGGGGGAGGGGCGAGTGAAGCAGAAAAAAAAGGTTCAGGGGTTGATGGGTTGAAGGCATCGTCAGGAGAGGAAAGGAGAGAGATCATCAAAAACAAAAAAAAAAAAAAGAAAGGGAGAGAGAGGAAGTGAGAGAAGCTTTGGGAAATGGTGGGAATCACAACGAAATGGAACGATTGCACGTGTCGAACAACTCGAACTAGGGAGGGGTGGATTTCCTTGGACTGGAAGAGGTAGAGGAAGGGTCAATCATCTTGATGATCTCGTTGTGAAGCCTTGACACGAGCAAGAGAGTGGACGAGTTGGTACGTCGGAGAAGGTGTGCGTGCCCGTCCAGCAAGCTGGAGCATAAGCATATGCGTCAAACATGAAGACCATCGCTCTCTCACTCTCGTCTCGGTAAATTCTACCCAAGAAGGAGACCGGTCTTCTTGGGTGAGAGCGGTGTGAGAAAACTTACTTAAGAACTTTCTGCTTTACAGAGCTACGTTTCCATTTCCCCATGTTTTGTTAGAAGCACGGATCGATGAAGTAGGTGTCAGCAGGTGTGAAGAGGTTTTCCTTCCCAGGTTCGTTTTGGAAAGACTGGTCTCTTCGGGGACTGAGAGATGCTTTGACAAGAACGAGGGGAGACAAGGGAATCGAAAAACTCACCTGGCTGTCCTTCCAGTGCCCATCCTTTGCGCCAGATCCTCGTACGCCTTCCCACCCTTTCGTTCGTAGCATTCCTGGAAAAGGAAGAGGGTCTGTGGGTTCACGCAACCGGACCATGGGAGGGATGGGCGGGAGGGCGAGTTTTCCATTGAATTTCCAAAGAAAATAAAAGCACAAGGATGAACGAAAGGGTGAGAGGAAGAAAAAAGGAGAAGCCAAGCACAGTAAGGGATTTGTGGATGGTTGGTAAAGGGAAGCAAGGAAGGGATCCTTGGCGTGGAAAGTCTCTCTCACCTCCTTAGGGGTCCAAGCCGTGTTGACTGAGTTGCGCTGACGCTGAGGATTGGGTTTGCATGAGAAAGGGGTAGGAAGGGTAGAGCAGCGCCCCGTTTGTCGCCATCAGGATTCCATGAGTGAAGATCAAGAGGTGGACTGCTGTGAAGGGGAAGAAGAAGAAATAAGAGCCTCTCGTTCTATCTCACCTTGGCTTTGACAGGAGTCGATGGAGTCGAGAGAGAGGTTTGATTGTCACCGCCTTCAACACTTTGGCTGGTTGATTCCTCATCCGGCGATGACGATCGAGCTTCTTCCTCTTCGTCTTTGATGGGGAGGGAACGCTTTTTTGTCTTTCCCTGTGGAGAAGACATCGTTTTTTTTCGAGCTTGTAACGCTATTAGTCAAGGAAGATGGTTGGTGAGGGTCTTGATTTCTGAGCGAGTCTATCTCTTTGTGAGAGGGGGGGGGGGTGGGCCGCTGGCTGATTCTCGTATTCAGTGGTGTGCCAACGGTGAGACGCTTGACGACCAGATGGTTGGATGGTAGGTTTTGGATTGAAAAGGAAAGCAGAGAGCGGAAAGAGGAGAAAACAGTGAGAAAGAGTGCTCCCAAGATTATGATGAGAGAGATTCTGTCTGTCTATCTTTCGTCTTTTCCCTCTCTTTATATGAACTTTTTCTTTCACCGGTGGAAGCAGGGAGTTTTCCTTTTATTCCCCCCACCCTCAACCCCCTCCATTTCTTTTCCGCATCCCCCATGAGGTAGGCAGAGTGAGGGTATCTGCGCAGCAAGGTGTAGATGTTGGTGGGGTGTGGGGAAGGGGGTGGAGTTTGGAAGAAGGAGGCGGAAACTTGTTTTCATTTCTCGTACTTCCTTTTTGCCTCTCGTCTGACTCCCGCTTTTGGTTCGAACATCTCTCGTTTCCCCTCCTTTCCCTCCTCTTCTCCGTACCATCACCGTTTGCCGCAGATCAAAATTTCTCAAGAACTTGGGCCGGCGCAAACGCACATCTCGAGAGACAGGATGCCAATTCAAAGTGGTGTCAAGTTGGAAGGAGGTCAGTCGATCGAAATGGAGGGACGAAAGCGCAAAAAGCAGGTAGGAAAGGAAGCGAGTCCGACCGATTCTGAATGCGAACGAAGTCCTTCAAAGAAGAGCAAGACAACACCCAAGGCCTGGACTCCAGATGAGGTGAGGAATTCCCTTGAGCTGAGCAAAGCATCGAGAGGTGAAGCGGAAGCGATTGATTAGGCGCTCTCCCTCTCTTTACTTCCTCCTCCTTTTCTCCCACTCCCTCCTCACCGTAGCTGGTGGCGCTCTTCAAAGTCGTGTACAGGAAAAACCCATCAGCAGATTATGCTGGGCTTGCCAAGGATCTCGACCGAACGAAAAAGTGAGTGAAGCTCTGTTCATACAGCGATCAAAACATCCGACTTTCTATGGTCTGAATGACAAACGAGGGAAGATAGTCTTCCGTCAGTACGATCAAACCTACTTCTCATCTCTTTCTCTCTCTCTCTCTCTCTCAATCTTCTCTCTCTCTTTTCCATCTCTCTCCTCCCCGAAGGTCCATCGAAAGAAGGGCTCAAAGGTGAGTTGGAGAAGAAGATTTCACGTATGCACCGTTTTTCGCTTCTCCTACGGAGGAACTTTGTCCTTCGGATTCCTTTGGGCTTCGAGGTACATTCCCAGCTTCCACCTCCCCTCTCTTGCTCTCCCTCTTCGTGATGATGATAGATTTGAGCAGCAGATCGAAGACATGATTGGAGAGGGCTCGACGCAGCAATCAAGAGGACAGCAAAGCGAAGGAGCCGAGGGTGGCGATGAGCAGGGTTTTTCTTGAGGTGTGTTCGTCCTCAGAGGGTGTAGGGAAGGGAAAAAGTAAGGTAGGATCAATGTTGGGTTGAGGAAGAAGGCAAAGCGGGCTCCATGGTGGTCGTAGTTGAACAGGCGGGAAAAAGGCGGAAACATGATTGAGACCTAATCCGTAGATCCATCCCAGCCCTGGCTCCTTTCCGGGTCCACTCTTTGCTTGATCACAGGTTGCAGGAGCACGAGGAATTGGAAAGCCCTTCCATGGATATTGAGTAGAATACAGGATTGATGGGGTGAAAGTGTGTGTTGAAGGAGGGAGAACCTTCACCAAAAGAGAAGTCAAAGGGGAAAAAAAGGAAAGTGAAGGAGAGGACTGCTGAGGGAACTGGCACCTGGGTGGAATGACAGTGCAATGTTCTTTTTCCTTTGATGAACAAGCGGTGATTCAGTCAAGCTTTTCCACTGAGCAAAAGAATGAGCAAGAAGGGATGACAAGTCAGATCAGTTTACCAGCTTGGTTCGGGATCGTGATGGGGAAAGGGAAGGGAGACCAGCAGGATGGTGGTAGGCAGACTCACAGTAGTCGAGCCGGCTCAAGACGGCACTCTTGCTGGTCTCCTCGATCTCTCCCGCCAAGAAGACTTCATCGAGGATGGCATACACCTGTAAACCAGGAGATAGAGACCATCAATTAAGTCAGTTGACACGGTAAGGAATGACGACCTTGAGCCAATCAGGATGGGGAGCCGCCACGATTCTCACCTTGTAAAAGTTAAAGACAAGGTCCAGCTCGCAAACATTTCCAAAGAAAGCGTCTAGATGGAAAGGGAGGATTGCGGTGGGAAAGAAGCACAAGTATGAACGTCCGGCTAAGAGAGAGGCACATAGAGAGAGAGAGAGAGAGAGAGTCTGTTCAAGGAGGGAGGAAGGAAGGATGGAACGATGGAGACACTCACCGAGGACCTCTACAAAAAGATGGATCGCTTCCAAGTAAGCCAGCTCGTTGTCGTTCGCATCTACACAGACGCAGAAGAAGAGCCCCGCGTACCGCCTGTAGACCACTTTGTAGTTTCGGTACTGTTTGATCCAAGCCGCGACGACGAAAGGGGTGCGAGAAGAAGGTGGATAAGAGGCCGGGGTGAGGCCAGTTCACAATGGATCGAATTCTCCTTTCAATGTGGCTGAAGGCGACGCTCTCCATGGGCGAAAGACACGAAGAGAGGGGAGAACCTACCTCTACAAAGTTGCTCTGGTACTTTTGATCTCTTGGTGCGATCAGCCTGTGGACCTCTCCCTTGAGCCTGACCTTTTCATCGTCGTCGTAGGGGACGTAGAACTTTGAAAGTCTGGATTTCCCTTGCCTGTTTTGCACCAGTATGAATCGGATCATCGCGGTCAGAAGGTCGAGGTGGGGGATGAAAGTTGGTAGATTGATGGCAGGGTGGAACACCCCGAGCTGGCTGGCTCGTGCAGGAAGGGGGATCTAAGAGCAGGAGATAGATGCGTGGTATCGCATGCAGGAGAATGCTGGCAGCCAAGGTGAGGAGAGATACGAGGGATGATGATGATGAGGGTAGTAGGTCGAATAGCAGATGGAGGACGAGGAACCCAGGAGTAAGTAGGGGTGTCGGTTTGTGTCCAAGTCGAGGTCCGGCTCAGATTCTTGTGAGACCCTTTTGTTCCCACTTTCCTCGGTGGCACGCACGGACACACCACGCGTGCATTCAGTAGGATACCAAAGCCGTAGACACTCGAAGACAACCATCATTCCCATCTCACTTTCGAATGAATCCAGACGACGAATCCATTCACTCAAACCACTCTTTCGGAGCCTTTCCCCAGCTCAAGGAGCCTCATCGCTAAGGGAGGTTCCAAGTCGAGATGCCCCTCATCGCCAAGGTGGGAGAAAGAAGCACAGTGCGAGAGCGACAGAGCAAGGGTGGGTGTCGTGGTCGTTGCCGAGCCGTCATTTGTCTTTGCATCCACCAGGTTTGGAAGGCAAAGGCTGCTCGAACCATCGCTCTATCAACTCGATAAGCAAAGTCCATAGAGTTGATTAGAAGCCATGACTCAAAGAAGAAAAGTGCCACATTTTCGTCAATCTCGCTCACCTCCGCAATGTATCAGAACGATGTGACTGGGTCTTGGACAACTGAAGACATGGGATCAGATTGTCAGTAGAGCGGCTTCACCCTGCTCTGTGAAGTCACCATGACGCTTTGGATCGAGGACCGCCTCGCAGCAGGAGGGAGCCACCAGAACTTGAGACAGGAATTCTGGCGGAAGCTACACTGAACAGCAACGGCCTCCAAGTCCACCGAACCGAACCTGAGCTCTCCCTCTTCTCAGTTTCTATTGCCTCCTCGACTACAGCACATCAGGGGACTTTCAACAGCCAGAAGGTTGTGGTCTCGGTCGATGAGGGCGCTCCCTCTTCAACCTGAAACAGCTCGACAATCTGGATGCCGATGGCAGTAGCTTCGTAGATGGGGATGACCTTCGAGTTGTTCTGAAAAGGATGATCAGGAGCAATCGAGACCCCTTGGACACCTTGGGTCTTTCCCCCTCCTCTCTATGACGTTCTCATCTCCCAGCCAGAACACGACTGACGACAGACTTGGATTACAGAAGCCTGGATTGGATGTTGTACATATTATCAAGTGTCTGTATCTACTCCGTATGGCTCTAGGGTGGACTGGTCCGCCTGCGAGCACTGTTGGTTATGTACGCGCACTCATTCGATCTCGTGGTTCAAGCTTGGTTCCCGAAGGGAAAGGTGGATGGGATCTGAAGAGGGAAGCGATGCGATGATCGAGCAGCCCGATCTTTCCTCTTCCCCCAGCGGCCTGGCCATGCCTTCCCCTTGCTCGCTGTATGGAGGTATGGATCCGTGCTTTCTGCAAAGGACTATGCTGGTCGGAACAAGGGTAGATCGAATCGATTCGTTTCACTCTTCGGCCATGGTCCGTAGCTGCAAGCCGTGAATGCCCTTGATGACCTCCTTGAGCTCCTCGTTGACCATCCTGTGAGCCTTGATGGTGGAAAGGCCTTTAAACTCCTTCGAGGAGATCGAGATAGCGTAAAAGGAACCGCAACCTCCGCTGACGTCCTGGACCTTGAGCTGGGCCGGCTTGAAGCGCTGGGTGAGGAGCTGGACGATGAGCTCTTCCCCTTGACTAGGAGGTGGAGTGGCCGAGGCGGCGGCGGAGGCATCGTTCTGCCGATCTCTCTGGAGGGTGGTAGATGCAAAGGCTCTGGTCGCTTGGGAGATGTTGGCTCGGACTGCCAAGTGTCGAGGTAGGGAGAGCCGCGGGACGGACCTTGCCAATGGAGCGGCGAACATGTTGACTTTGGACTTTGCGCGGAGTTCGTTCTACAGTTTTGAACGGGCGGGGAAGTCCCAGGGGGAGAGGGGGGGGGGGGGG
>KZ819737.1:20112-69842 GCA_003144235.1 Violaceomyces palustris | reverse complement strand
GGGGGGGGGGGGGGGGGAGGAAGAGGGAAAGGAATGTATTTTTCGAATGAGGTTTGGATTTCCGACATGAAGCGGACGTGGAAAGATCCCGCCCCCTTTTTTGAACGAAGAAAAAAAAAACTCACCAATGCCTAGATGGTGAAGGATGGTATCCTTGCCATTCCGGTCGGCCAAGTTGGATTGAGTCAGGAGCCACTCGGGGTGATCGAGGTTGATGATGAGGTTGGTCGTCTTGGAACCGTGCGCCTTGGTGTAGAGTTTGAGCGTGTCCAACTTGGAAGCGTAACTCCTGAAAGCCTTGAAGGAAGGTTGGGATCCTACCTCTTTCCTACAGATCTCCTCGAGCTGAGAGACGGTGAGGTTGGTGAGGTCGAGATCCTTGAGGACGAGAGCCTTCATCGAACGAAACTCGAACGACTTGATCACCCTCACCGTGATGACGGCCGAGGTCGGAGGTCTTGAGGTGGAAGTGATGCTGTTGTCTAGAAAGTCGGTCTGGGGGGAGAACCTGTGGAAACCTCCCGGTAAGAGATCTTCGGACCTCGTCGTCGTCGAGGTGGATCCTTCGGTTTCGTTCCTCTTCGGTTCCGACATGATTCGTATCGAGGATGGATGGGGGGGGGGGGGGGACACTCCCTCTCCTTTTCCCAAGCTTCTTCTTCTCCCCTCCTTATGCTAAGAATGGATGGGAAACTTTTCACTTTCAATAAAAAAAACCCCTTTCCCCAAAATGGAGGAGGAACGTCAATGTAGGGTCCGTTTCAGAGTAGTGGGTGTCCAAATGAGTAAAAAGGTCGAGGGAAGTGGAGAGAGGTGGGTTGAGGGAAAAGTGAAAAAAGTAAGAACAGCGACGAGGAATGCCCCGGTCTCGATCCTGTTGATGGGGCGGGGGTGGAGTGAAGGAAAGAAAATGAAAAGGAAGAGAAAAGGAGAGGAAAGAGGAGGAAAAAAAAAAAAAAAGGTTCGAGACTTTTCCAACCCTCGCTTCATCACCTGGTCCGTGCGCGGATGGGGAAGAGCTACACGCGATACGTTCGGGAGGGAAGGGGAAAAGATTCTAACGACATCATGGATTCTTTCCAGGGTGGGAAACGAGCTGTTTGTTCGATCACGACCGATTGGTCCAGAACTTGGAACAAGGATGCTAAGATCCCCCCCTCTCTTTAGATTGGGCAAAGTGGAAGGACGGAGGGAGACGAAGAAGGATGGATTAAATTAGACGCTGAACCATGCATGGGGGGGATGGAGAGGGAAGATGCAAGCTGGGAAGAAGGACAAGGAAATAAAAAAGAAATAGGGAGCGATGAACAGGTTTCGAACGCACAATGACAGAGAGACGGAGGGGAACGAAGAAAGGCAAAAAGGGTAGGGACGAGGAGAAAGGAATGGGAAGAGGATGCAAAAAAAAAAAGATAACAACAGACGAGGATGCCAACGTCCAAAAGGGTACTTCAACTGACGGATCGAAGGGGTTTTTCCACAGTGCTTTTAACCGATGGTGGGCGTGTTGCTCACGGCCCTGGCGGTGATGTCCTTCAACAACTCTTTCTCCCTCTGACCAAACTTTCCCAGCATGTCTCCGAAAGCGACCAGCTCGGGAGTCTTTGGCGTGTAAACGTTTCCTCCCGGGTTGACCGTGGACAGGAACTTGGGGCTTGGTGCTCCGAGACGCTGTTGACTCGAGCTGACGCTGACGCTGATGCTCGTGCTGCTGCTGTTGCTGGCGCTGATCGAAGCGAGATCCGCGGCGTTGGCGCTGTGGTTCGAGTGAGGTGCCCCCATAGTGCCTTCCCTGCTTCCGACTTCGAACGAGCTCAGACCAAGCCCTACCGCCGCCAGTTCCTCGGTCGGGTCCTCTCCCCTGGCGTTGGTCAGGTCAGTGCGCGAACCAGAGTCTCTGGCTTGGTTGAAGGTGGACGAGGACCCGAACGGGCTCTGCCCCAAAGCCGGAGTGCTGTTGCTTGATCCCAAGGCGGAGGCAGACACGTTGAGGCTGGCGAAGGACGACGCGAACGGACTCGTTGTCGTGGGCATGGCCTGAGCTTGCGCCTCCAACATTTCCGTCGCCGCCTGCGCCGCATGGAAGCTGTCGTAGGCGGCGACGGGCTCTTGCCCCCTTCCGTTCGCCTCCATGTTCTGGACGGGGTCGAGGGGCCTGGAGGAGGATGGATTTGAGACTGAGGTGAGATCCTCTTCTCCGTGTTGGACATCGTCTTCCAAGTGGAGGACATCCGCTGGGCCTATACCCTTGCTGAGGTCCTTTCCTGAGGAGGACGAGCCCAAGCCTGACGGCTTGAGACTCTTGAGTGCCTTCTTCAGTCCAGGTGAACGGTGTTGATTGTTCTTCCCATGGCTCAGCGAATTGCCGACAGGGCTGCGGTCCCGGTCGGCAGAGAATGAAGACCTGCCGAATCTCGGAGTGCTGAAGGAGGGCCGACCCCAGTTCGGTGTCAGCGCATCCGAAAAGGATGGCCTGCTGGGACTCTTGCTCGGCGTGTTGGTCACGGCCGTCGATGGATCGTAAGAAGGCGAATGACGTGGGCTGTCCAGGAAGCGAGAGTCGATGCCATCCCGCATGACAGACGTGCTCCTAGGGACGTCGTAGCTCTTCCTTCCCTTGAATTGAAGCGCAGGGGGCGGGCTCGGCCTGAGATTTCCGGAAACGCTTCTGCGGACGCGATGCTCGGCGAACGAGAGGGCTGGCGTGTTTGGTTCCGAAAGCGACTTCCTCCCAGCGTCACTGAGGACAGCACCGCGAGAATCCTTGCCGTGTTGGGTCTCCGCTTTCTGGTCAAGGTACGACCCGAACGGCGGAGCTTTCTTTCCATTCGCTTGTTGAAGCTTGAGGCCATTGACCTCCGAGTGCTCTCCTCCATCGTGCGACCCCGTCACGCTCATCAGCTCTTCCTCTTCGTTCACGTCGTCGCGAAGTAGGCTTGGACTTAGCGTCTTTTTGATCGTCTCGATCGGTTGTTGGCCTGGAGATCGGAGCTCATCCATCGATGGCCTAGTGATGGTAAAGCCGCGCGTCGATGAAATTGAAGGGCGAGGCTTGCCCTCGTCGTCGTCATCGGGGCGAGGAGGCATGAGTGAGAGGCTTTGGATGATGGCATTCACATCTTCTTCCTCCGGCTTCTTTTTGAAGGCAAGGGGAACTTCCTTCCTGGGTATCCTGCGCTCCTTCTTGGGAGTCTGAGCGATCGAGCTGGACAAAAGGTCGATGGAGGACCGTGAGAGGTTGTACGCTGGAGCAGCTTGGCCTCGGTTCTCCAAGCTTTCGCTGCCAACCTGGGCGGACTGGCTCCCGATACTTTGGCCAACGAGCTCGGAGAGCAGGTGCCTCCGCCACACGTCGTCCTGGTTCGCATGGATTACGTTCGCCAGCGTGGGGGAATCGACCAAAGAAGACGTGTTTTTGCGCTTGGACCCGATGAGGGACTTTGCCCTGGCCTTCCATCTCTTTTGTTGCTCCCCTCGCTGTTCGGTAAGGATCTCTTTACCGAGGCCCAGGCCAACTCGCGCCTGAACAACATCCAGAGGTGACATGGATGGTCTTCCGCCTTCGTCGCTCGGGAGAATCGAAGCGCTTTGGCTCGGCGTAATCATCTGGCTGGCAGCCGGACTGCCGGCGTAGAATGAAGAGTTTTCGCTGGGAGGTGTGCGACCAGGTGTCAAAGTGCCTTTGACCTTGTTGAGGAAGCCTGAAAACTTTCCAGTCAAGTTAGATGGGGTGGTCCTTTCTGCAAATCTCTCCATGCTGTCGCCACCCGGGGTCTGCATTCCCATAGCAGCGTGTCCGTCCGAATGATTAGGATTGCTGTTCATGCTTCGGCTGCTTTGAAGGCTTGGGAGGTACCCCTCATGAGCCTCGCTCGTGTAGTTCGAGTAGTAAGCGCCATGACTAGAGGAAGATGACTTTGCCCACGACTGGGAAGATGGGATGTAGTACGTGTTCTTCGCGAGAAAGCTCTTCTTTTCCTCGGCTGTCGGACCGGTGTAGTCTTGAGCGGAATTTGGCTGGAGGGGAACGCTCGCTTGGAGGGCGTCGCTTTGCTTCCTCTTTCCCCACTGCGACGCTCTGGCGGCTGTGACAGCCTCTTTATCAGGGACGATGCTGACTTTCTTCTCACCACCATTACGCCTCAGATCGAACTCCTCGGGCCATTTTGAAGACTCTGGCGCTCCTGAAATTGTTTTGAGGTGGTCCTTCACGTTCCTCTTGGAATAGTCCTTAAATATGCCAAACTCTACCGCAGGAAGAAGGCCATTGCCACCGACCCTTTCCAAAAGCTCTGTTGCACGAGGCGTTGGAGCTGCTGTCATGATTCGAACGCCATCGCTGCGGAAGGTTTCCTCGGCGTTCTCTTGATGTCTGCTCGGGTGATCATGAATGAAATCGCTCCCGCAAGTGGAGCGATGCGTCAAGGGCCCTCCGTTGCCTTCGCTTGGTCCGACCCGAGCAGCTGGTGGCGCCAAACCAGCATCAAAGGCCTCACTTGAATCAACATGGCTCTGAGCGTCGAAGAATTCTTCGTTCGCCGATTCTGGACGGTCTAGAACTTTGCTCAGGGGTCGGCCACCTTGCACTGAGGGACGAGGCCGGGAGAGGCCAAACCTCGAGACACCGCGTAGGTCCGATAAGCTTGGGCTGCGCAAGCCGTCGATGCTCTTCCTCCCGAACCGTAAAGCTTCGGGGGTAGGCTCGCCCTTCGCTCCTTTGCCTTTTGATAGAGTCATCCTGAAAGGCGACATGACTGAGTCCAAGCTGCGCCTGACAACGCCGGGGGCCCTTTCAACCGAGGACTTGCTCGTGTATGAAGGATCGAAACTTTTAGGATCACTTGGGGAATCGAAGTCCTCGTCCGCATTGAACTCGTCATCCTGTCTGCTGGGGAAAATCTTGAAGTCAAAGATCCTACTGGTGTCGAGGGACTTTCTGCCACTGCCAGAGGGCGATTGGATCTCGGATGGGATGGCGGACGCCTGGTTCGAGGACTCGAGAGCACCAGAGGCTTTCGGACTGATGGGAGCGTCATCCCCCAAGATGCGACGGATTTTGGACACCGACTTCTTCCTGGTGTACGTCTCACCAACTGAAGGGCTGGGCAGTGTGGCCATGGTGGTTTCAAAGCGACTGGAGTTCGTTGGAGACCCAGGGAATGCGGAAGAATACGGGTGGTCCATTGTAATTGCCGATCTGCCTTCGTCTTCGTTGGGGGCAAAGCTTCGATGGAACCGGTTGGAGGAGTAATGCTCGGAGGACGGCGACCGCGTGTTGGAAGCATCTCTGGGAGATGCGACAGATTGGGTGTAAGAGTAGGGAGCTTGCTCGGCTTTCGAGTAGCTGAACGAATAGGAGGGTGAAGTGGGCCAGGCGAGTGTCTCAAGGCTGTCATCGATCCTCTGGTCTTTCCCCTCTTCTTCTGTGGAAAAGGCAAGGCCGATTTGATGGTGCTCGGCCAAGCTACCTGATCTGGATCTAGACGCATGGTCAGAGGCTGCAGAGGTGTGAACGGATCCGTTCGGCGAGCCGAAAGTGGATTGCCAATTGGTCGAGCTGGACACGCGGGGCGGGGGTAATGGTGGAAGCGTGGCCTTCCCCTTGCCCTTTTCCTTGAACCTCTTCTTGCGCCTGTGTTTTGAGCTACCACTTGAACCCTTTCGCTCGATCGCATTTTGAGACAACCTGGTCTCTGCGAAGCTGCTCCTCGGATCGCTGAGAGCTGGCTGATTTCCCGCGACCCCGAGCTCGGGATCCCCGCCGTCCGATCGGTCATCGATGGCGGCGTGGAAAGACACTTCCAGATCTGATACTTGACTTGAGCTGGCATCTGCCTGATCGTGGGCCGGAAGAGCTCTTCTAGAGATCATTGCAGAACTGCTGCTCGCCGGCATGTCGGCCAGGTCGCTTTCCTTAGTGTGATACACAGTCTCCATCGATCCGCGCCTTTTACTCGCCGTTCCGGTTCGCTTGTCACTTGCAACAGCGGGTATCTTTTCTTTCTTGGTTGAACTCGACACTGATCCCCTAGGATTCCGATTTGATATGCTGCCGTACCTATTGAGCCAAGCAGCGTGATCAGGATGTTTTGGGTCGGCGGCCTGGACAATCGCATCGAACAGTTCAGAACCTTGAGGAGGAGAAGGGGCGGATTGAGGTAGTCGAGGCAAGGTTTTCCCTCTCCCATTGGCTCCCGAGGCATTGTAGCTAATCCCGGGATCCATGGATGGCAGAGGAGTGTGAATCGGCAGACTCTGGTAGTTGGCAGGTGCAGACCTCAAGTCGTGGTTCGAGACGGATCTCCTCGGAGGGCGCGCTGGCTGTGCTGGTGGGAAAGAGGAGCCCCCGAGCGTCGTTGATCGCATCCTGGCACTGGAATCTTGGGATGGGGTCATGATCGGTCTAGGTCTTGACCTCGATCGTTGAGACGGCGACTGAGAGGATCCTGCATGATTCCTGTTTTCCACCACGCTAGGTGGTACCCCTGCCGGACTTTTTGAAGGAATCATGTTTCTAGACGTAGGGAAACGCGCATCTGCTGAAGTCGCTTGCCTCGAAGGATTTGGCAGGGTTCCGGCCAGTGCTGAAGTGGCTTGCATTTAGCTAGGTGGCAGTCCCAAGCTCTGCTGCGGGCCGAATCTCACCAACGAATGAACAAAGCAGGCCATATGCTTCCTTTGCGGGTGTGCACTCGAGTCCTGCTGAGAGGGTCCCTATCAGCCGGAAGCTCGCGAGAAAGGTTCGGATCTGGGCAGGTGGTGAGTGTTTTACAACGTTCTTCTTTATGGAGGTGCTCTTGAGTCTGTTCCGTGGAGGAGAAAAGAGGAATGACACTAGAGGCGGTCAGGGAGCTAGTCCAGAGTGCGCGGAGTAGAGAGGAGGTGAGAGACCTTGGATCCTACCTACGAGCGGAGATTGACCAACGAAGGAGACGAGACGGGATTTAAGCTTGAGTGGGCAGGCGATTGGTCTAAAGAGAAAGATCTCCAACAGGCTGAGGAAGGAGGCGTGCAGATGCAGAGAGGACGTGGCGTTGCAGGTGACCTGTAGTAAAGCCGGGCTCAGAAAAAGGGCATAGCAGCTGTTCCAACACGGTAAGGGCGAAGAGGGTGGGTTGGGTCTAATGGAAAGCTGGGGCAAGGTTTCCGACGTTGGAGGTATCGCTGATGGACTAGGATTGTTGGGTATATCGTATCGATCAAAGGATCGCGATGATTCCTCGCGTGAGTCGGAATGAGGCTGCCAGCGTGGTTGTGATGGTAAAGCAAAGGTGAAGCGTCGAGGGGCTGTAGACTGATCCTGGGGCGTGAGAGAGTGGCTTGGGCTTTAGCCTGATCCAGCTGGGTTGGGGAACTTGGTAAGACCCCCTGGGTCGGTAGCAGTGGGAGGATTTGGGAGGAAGGAGAAGGAGTAGCAAAGGATCCTGGGCTTTTTGAATGATCGAGAACACCTTCCCTCTTTCCTTTCTAAAATTTGAAAAAAAAAAGCCTGCCCCTCTTCTATTTTGGAGGATCTCTTGGGATGATGGGTGATGAAGAAGCGAAGGGGGTCGTTCGTGATGAGACTGAGATCGTTGGGAGGTTGTCAAAAGAGAGGAAACGGGAGGTGGCGCGAAGAGAGGGGAGGGAGGAGTAAAAGGGGAGAGGGAGAGAAGGGAGAGTTGATGTGGGGGTTACTTGAAAAGGAGGATGAGGTAGCAGCAGAGAGAGAGGTAGGACGATCAAAGATCATGTGGATCCCTGTTAGATTGGGTCTTGGGGTAAGGTGAAGCTCGTGTGTGTAGTCCAAAGGAGGCGAGCGGAGCCGAGATGGAATGGATGAGGGTGGTGCAGGCGGGAAGGGTGGGGAAGTGGGGGGATGATGAGAGCGATGGAAAGTCAAAGCGTGAAATGAGCGAGGATGGGAAAGCGTGTGCCGCACGTAGTCAAACGTGGTCAGAGGGTCCGTCGATACGTAGAATACTGTATGACTCTTTGTAGTAAGTACTGGATGTGTAGGTAACGAGATGTGTGTGCTGAGAGTCAAGTGAATATAGCCGGGCTTCGGTTGAGCCTGGGTAAGGCTCCGGATTTGAACAGAGTTGCAGGTTGCACTCACGATGGGAAAAGAAGTCGAGATCAAAGGGGAAAGAAAGAAAAGGTGAAAAAAAAGAAAACGGAAGATTGAGAAAATTGGGAACGATTGCCTCATCATCTCTTCCCGCCCATCGCACCTTTTAGAAGAAGTCAAGGTGTGTGATGAATCAAAAATGGGATCGGAAAATGAGGGGGAGGGAGGAGGAGGAGAAATCGAAATTCGAGTCCCGATACACATCCGGTCTGAGCAACCGCTGATTCAAAGACACCTCGACCTACACTCAGACGGTAATCGCAAGCAGAAGGTGCATGCATCGAGTTGCGAAGAGATCGAAGCAAACGCACACCGCGGGGCTACTCGTTTTGGACGTGATCTCATTATCACATTCACTTGGTGTCGAAGAGGCGAGGGAGGGAGAGAAGGGATGGTCAAAGTCGCAAGTCTGAATGGATGGGATCCAACCTGCCTTAGCATGACAAACACGGTCTGAGCGGGCAATTCCTCTTTTTTTAGCCCGGGTCTAAGCGGGCTCACACTCCTTTGTGCATGTGCCCAAGCATGTCGATAGAATTCTTTTCTCCGTCCAACTTGGAAAGGCTGTGATAAAAAGTCTTGTAAGCTTGCGGTGTCCACTCAACCTCAATACTGTCCAAGCACGATCACGAATCGTCTCTCTCTTTAACCACAGATCAGAGTGCGAGAGTTCTCAAGTCTATGTAATCGAGGGACGGTCCAATCTGCATACCGACTAAGGGAATCTCCTTCAAAGTGGATCCTGATCGCTTATCCGAGATCATATGGGGTTGTCAAGGTAGGTTGGTTGTGCCTTTTTTTTTTTTTTTTTTTTTTTTTAGAAGAAAAAAAAAGGAAGGGGGGGACGCCTTAGGGAAAACAAACATAGTGGCCGAGCCTTCCAAACTAAGTACGGAAATGCGTGATTCAAATCACGATTTACTTTTTGAAACTTACGCGAACATCGCCGTGTGTGATACGCTGGAGAAGAATAAGTAATAAGAATAACACGAGCGCCAAGCCGGGAATTTAGGAACCTCTCTCTCTCTCCCAGTCTCATTTTTTTGTATTAGGAAGCAATAATCAGAATCCTCCGTGAGTGCGCCCGGCCATATCCGGAGAGGCGCAAGAGGAGCTCGATGCCCAGTGAATTGACAACGATGGCGTTTTCCTTTTGGCCTACACGGAAGCTTTCCAGACAGGGGGAGAAAGGAAACGGAACGGCATAGAAAGGAAGAAATAGGGAAGGAAAGGGTTCGTTTTTGTCAAAGGGATCAGGTTGAGGTGTCTTGAGTCTTTCTTCGCTCGCTTTTGCCTAAATCTTTTTTATGGTTTTTTTTCCTTGATTCAAACATAAATGTTAGTGTTTTGGAACGGGCATGGGGCTCGGCATTGACGGTTTCACTTCTCTGTCTCAAGGGTTCTTCTGATACATGTTCAAGAACTTTTTCGAATCGCGCTTTCGATTAGGTCAGGGGCTGCGGAGTCCAACCTGAAACGATCGCAAGGAGAAGGGGAGGAGTGGAAAAAGATGAGAAGAACGAGATCGATCTCCTTTGAAAGCAGGCGCGAGACCAAGAGTTTTTCTCACTCTTGGCCGGATGGTGGTTTTAGCCAAAGTGCGAGTCTTACGTGCACTTGAGCTTGTGAAAATGGGGTGCAAGTCATCTTCTTCGTTTCCCTTCTTTAATAAAATCACTGCTTGGTAGCCCCAGGCTGAAGGAAATCCTCGAGCTTAACCTTCCCTCTTTTACTCCCCCCCTTGGCTTTACTGTTAGAGTGATAAAGTGCTAATACATCCTAATTATCCTTAGCCAAAATATTCTTACTTGGGTAAACATACAGTACTTCAAGTTGTATCCCACAACACTTACTTTAATGTCGTCCATCTTAAAGGAAACCTCTTCCTCGCTACTTCGGTTCATTTCTAGTGTCAGCTACAAACAAGCGTTCGTGTTTCTCGCCCACAGCCACTGAGTCTCAATTCCCACCAGCCTCTACGCGAGCCAGATTTGACTCGAAGCGAAGGGCTTTTCTGCGACAAACTCTGACCCACCTTCGCTCCCTCCCCCAAAAGCCAGCGGGCCACTCCCTCTTTTCTATTCTTTACTTTTCTTTTCTTTTTTTCTTTTTTTTTTTTTAGTATCGCATTCATGATCACGTTGCGTGTTCGAACTGTTTTGACGAGACTCTTCACTCAAGCCAACCTCTTCCCCTCTTACTTCATCCTCTCCTTTACCAGGTGCGAACGCTACCCTCTCTGACCTTAGCGAGCTGGAGCCCATGCAGAGGATCATGTTCCGGTTTCGGGTCGTCACAAGGGACCATCAACAAATTCTCATTAAATGATCTTGGTCGGAAGCGGATTCGCATCCAAAGGGCCGAAAAAGCATGGTCAGCTTGTGGTAGGGGGAGAGGGGGAGGGGGGGGGGGTGAAAGAGAAGAGGGGAAGAACTTCCTTCCCCCCTCCAAATTCATTGCGTTGGATTTGCTTTCACATCTTTACCCAGGTGTGTTCACATAGGCGGATGGAGAGAAGGTAAAGAAGAAGATATTACTATAATCATTGCGCCCTCCTCCTTCTCCCCCCTTCTCTTTGGATGGGTGAGAGTGAGAAATGCTGTGAGTTGATGGGATGAAACAAGAATGGGATCTCCTTGCCCAGACGATCCTCCGCATGTGAACACCCGCCCGAAAGGAAAAGGAGAGGTCTCAGTTGGAGGCGTACCAAGGATCAACCAAATCAGGGGTTGATCCAAAAAGGCGACGGCACGCGCGCCCAACTCGAATTCAAGTCTCACCAAACACCACCATCCACGAAACTCACACGAAACCCAACAGGCGGACCTCGATATACGCCTCCGTCCGAGTGAATCAGAAGGTGAATCAAAGTCATAATCGAAAGCCTTCCCTCCCCTGTAAACCAGCCCTGAGGATGCGAATGAAAGAGCGAGCGACGAGCTTGGCGGAAATCCCACCAAACACAGTTAACAGGGGAAGATGAAGATCAAGTGATGAAAGTGAAAAATTCGCCGATCACCTACACACCAACGTACCTAGCTTTGATCTGTGGAAGATCCCTCTTCCTTTTCGAGTTGAGCCCGATCGAGCATGGTTTCGGTATCTGTGTGCTCATCTCAAATCGTCTCGGGGACGAAGCCTACTGTGGTGGGAGATCCGACAATGACCGCGGCTTATAGTCCTGGCGAGTCCTTCTTCTATTCAGGACAGCTATCGAGCCATCTTGTCAGAAAAGCGGCGGAGGCTGCCATAGAGGTACTTTTGGTCGATCGTAGGAGTCGCTCAGTCCCCCAGGCTGTTCATCTGTCGGATGGTTCCTTTTCTCAACTGTATTTCTTTTCCCCTCTTTCTCTCCTTTTTGAATTATGATTTTCACCTGTGAAATCCCTCCGCGTTGCCGAAGTGGAGGTCATCGTATCCCGAATCCCGAGGATTAACAGTAGAGCGAGGCCTTGGGAAGCGCATCCACTACCGCCACCCAACACCATCAACCGGATCCTATCTCCCCCCCCCCCCCCCCCCCCCCCCCCCCCAAGTCCCAGGGAAAAGGCTGCAAATCAGCACCCGCGTGCTCCTATCGGCAACGGAGGGAGGTAGTGCGTCCTAATTTATTTTTCATTTAATGCTGGCAACCAGCTTTCAGGTCTGATCAGGATGGTGGTGAGTGCTTAGATGTAATCCCCTTTCCTGCCAAGGCCACCGTTTCAGCTTCGATTTGAAGGAAAGCTCAAGACCAAGGCGAATGTATGCTGACCCTCACCTTCTTGCACCTTCCTTCCCCCACCTCTCTTCCCTAAAAAAACAAAGCATCTCTGCTTCAATGATAAGAATACATCCCGGAACGAGTACATCAATTTCATCACGGCTTTGCCTCAATAGTGAGTCGGTCTGTTCCGCATTCATTTCGCCTGTGGGCTAAAGCCTCTCTCTCTTTCTCCGAGGCTTTTACTGAATCGATTTTATACTTCTTTCACAAACAAAACAAACCAAAAGCCCCGATGTAGATCAGGCTAGACATCGACTAGAGCAGCTGGCTGCCATGGTCAAGCCAGTGATGAAGGCTCACGGATTCGAGATAAACTCTTTGGAAGAGGTGGGTGGAGATGGATCCACCTCATGGGAGAGACTCCGACTCTTTGGAAGCTTGCTGATGATTTTGATTTATCGAACCTGATCATACCATCAAAAACTTTTCTTTCACCTCGCCTCTACGATTCCTTCTCCAATCGAAACCTCCTAGTTTGAATGGAACCGAGAGTTCGCTGGCCGAAGTGAGTTTCGAATCAAGAACTTGAACTACGGATGGCGGTGGTGGAGGAGATAATCCTTAGTTCTGACGAGCAAAATCCCACCATGGCCTTCGAAACCACCAGACTGGAACGCAGGTGAAACGATCGAGCTGGTGCTGAGAAGACAGGACGGTAGCTTTGCACCTCTCCAGTGGGTCCTCATGGTATTCTGCCACGAGCTCGCCCACATCAAACACATGAACCACATCCCATCGCTCCATGGCAAACTCGATCGCGAACTCAAACAAGAATGCAAGGACTTGCAGGCCAGAGGGTACTTTGGTGATGGTGAGAAGGAACCTTTTCCCCCCTTCTCTCACACCCTTCTTCCCCACCCTACCAGATTTCGAAAGCTTCTGCTCTTCATCGAAATGGCTGAAGCCCGTTTCATTTCCGCAATTTTTTATTTTCCTCTCTCTTTTGAATACAATTGGGTCACACAGGATTCTGGTCCTCTGGGCAGAGACTAAAGGACAATGCTTTTGTCGCTGGAGTGAGTTGCCGCATGACTCTCGACCCCCCCGCCCCCCTCCCGACCTTCTTCTTTTCTAGCGGACTTGGTTTACCTTCTGAGACTGAAATCGGATCACCTTCCAACCTTAATATTACCATCAGTTCGGGATGGGCCAATTGGAAGGGCTTCCAGAGTACTCGTGCGGAGGGGCCTTTCGCAAAGGGAGGGCGAGGGGCGGCGGCGAGAAGAGGAAAAGAAGGCGGAAGGGCGGCGGAGGCGGAACATCAAAGAAGCCCAGAAGCGGCGGTTTCAAAGGTCCCAGCCTCCACACGGGGGCCCAGACGGCTCCGAACCCCAAGTCGGGTCCAGGAGGGAGGAGGCTCAGAAAAACACTTCCGGGCCAAGGGTCGAGGGTCGACTCGCTCAACTTTCTACCGAAAGCCTCAGCCTCTTCGGACAGCTACAGAGAAGACCCCAACTCGACCTTCAGGAAAAGGACGCAGAGCAAGAGCGCAAGGGAGATGAGGGCCGAGGCCGCATTGAGGAGGATGGAGGCGATGAAGGAGGAAGCGAAGGGAAAGGATGAGCACGAAGAGGGTGAATCCGATACGGAGGAGGAGGAGGAGGAGGAGGAAGATGGAGCTTTAGTTTTGAGCGATAGCGAGACCGAAGTCGGTCTGGATCACTCCGAAGTCTTCTTGGAGGGAGGAGGGAGCGCGATAAGGAGGTTGAAGGAGGAGGATGGAGGCGAACGAGGTCGATCCACACAAGCGACCCGAGAGACGGAAGAGCAGAGGCAAGAGAGGTCACAACGATACCTGATGCACGAGAGACGGGAACGATTGGAACAAGATGGAGAAGGCATCGTATCTCCGAGGAGAACGACGGCAAGGGAAGAATGGGAGGCCTTCTTCTCCACCAGGAATGGCCTATCCTCCGGAGGAGAAGGTGTTGGTGGACCGAGCTCGGAGTCGGTGGAGGCGGCGACAAAGGTGGTTGGTAAAGACATGGGGAGGAAGGGTAAGATCTTTGAGACGATCGAGATCGAGGACAGTAGTGACGATGATGAGAGAGGAGGAGGAGGAGGGGGAAAGAGGAACTTGGGGGGTGACAAAGTCAAGATCCAGACCGAGAAACCCCGACCCAAGGGAGAGGAGGCGCTCTGGAAGAAGGAGAAGGAGACCAAACCAACGAAAGAACCGAACCTGTCGAACCAGGAGGTCAGAGGGAGGATTGTGAGGGGTAAGGACGAAGCGAGGAAGCCCAACGAGACTACCAGATCAACAAGCGACGGCGCTACCGGAATCGAAGGAGGAAGGAAGGAGAAAAGGATCATGAAACTGGAATGGGAATGTCTCATCTGCACCCTCCTCAACCAACCCTTCCACCAGAGGTGTCAGGCATGCGACACCTCCCGAGGTCAGAGCGTCCTTGGTCGTTGATGGCTTCTCGCGATCTTTGAGGGGAGGGGTGAGAGAAAAGGAAAGGTTCGTCTCTTCCTCATGGGAACCCCCCCGGCGGGTTCAAATGCCATGGAGTGTATGATTTTTGTCATGTATATCTATTTACTTACTTATTTTGGGCACAATCGGTTTCCCAGACGAAAGAGGGATTTTTCAAATTGAGAAATGGAAAAAACACCATCCTCTTTCAAGCCTTCTCTGAGGGAAAGGGGGGTTCCACTATCATCATCGCTACATTTTGTTTCTACATATCTTTCATTCTTCGATTCAGATCGCAGATCCAGATAGAGTGGGAGGGAAGGAGGTTCGTGGAGAGTTTTCTTTACGAGCAAGGGCATCTCAAAGGATTCGAGAATGGTGAGAGAGACCTTCAAGGTCCAAGGGTTAGGAGGTGATACGGGAACATGAAGAGGGGGGGTTCCGGAAAAAGGAGGGGAGGGGAGGGAATGTCAAGAAGAGCCTTAGAATCATAAGATTGGGGGGGGGGGGGGGGGGAGGACGGAGAAGTAGGTTTTAGTCTTCTGAAGAGCAGTACACTGGCATGACACATGGATGTAACTTTTCTTTTCTTTCTTCCTCCTTGTCCTTCTTCCTACTTTTCACCGTATGTTCCTGTTCCTGTTCCTGTTCGGTCAAAATCCTGCTCCAACCTTCTCTCAAAGTCCGATCCTCTCAGAGTTTCGTTCCTTCTTCAAGAGCAAGGAGGATGGATCTAAAGGGAGACGTTGTTCCCATCTTATCAGGCTTGATGAGGGGCACCTGAGTGAGGGAGTCCGCTGATTCGGTGATGTCTCTTCTCCAAGCCTCTCTTCTTCCTGTGGCCACCGTCATTGCCCCCATCATCGCTGCCACTGCCACTGCCGCGTTGACCACCACCACCACCGCTACCGCCTCTACCACCACCACTACTGCTGCTGCCGACAGTCATTTTGGGCTCCATGGGGTAAGGACGTCCCATCTCCAAGCCTCTCTTCTTTCTGTGGCCACCGCCACCGCCCCCACCACCGCTGCCACTGCCGCGTTGACCACCAACACCACTAACACCACTAACACCACTAACAACACCACCACCACCACCACCACCACCACTGCCGCCTCTACCTCCACCACTACCGCTGCCGACGCCCGTAACGATGGGCTCCATGGGGGAAGAACGTCCCATCTCCAAGCCTCTCTTCTTTCTGTGGCCACCCCCACCGCCTCCGCCCCCACCACCACCACCACCACCACCGCTGCCGCTGCCGCTTCCACCACCACCACTACCACTGCCGCCTCCACCACCACCGCTACCACCACCACCACCACTGCTGCCGCTTCCACCACCACCGCTACCACTGCCGCTGCCCGTAATGCCGGGCCACAAGCCGTCGATGGGGGAAGGATCGGGTAATTTGTTGGACCCTTTCTTTCCGATGTAGACCTGGAGGTTGAGAATCGTATCTTCATCATAAGCGTACGCGGCGTGGCAAGCGTACGTTGATTTTGGATCACAAAACTTTTTTTTCCCATTGGCGAAGATGAGGATGAGAAAGATTTTAGTGGAACGAGTAAGCATCCTTGGACCTCATCCTATAAACTGCTGTGGTTCGAAAAAGACTCTGGAGCTTTGACATCGAGGGGTAAACTCACGTCGCTCATGACCATGTTGTTCATGTCGGGGCCCTGATTCATGCCAATGTCGGCGAAGAAAGCCTGGTAAAGGTAACCGTCGTCGGGTCCATTCTTCCTTTCGACAATGTTGTATTGGTAGTCATTACCGTTATCGCCACGCTGGAACTCGCCCATGTAGAGTCTCCACCACATCCTGCCTATGAGGATCCACGGTTTATCGAGAGCCCTGTGAAGGTAAGCTACGGTCTTTCCATCCGGAGAGACGGAGAAGTCAAGCGTGTTGTAGACCTTGATCTCGGCCTCCTGCTCGTCGACGCCATCCGTGGAGGCCAACATCTTGACATCCTCGGGTGTCCAGAAAGTGCAAAAGTACTGAGTGGGAAAAGATTGTGCGGGCCAGAGGGCAAAGGGGGGGGGGGGGGGTGGGGGGATACGTAAGTTTGGTCGTCGTCAGTTGGAAGGGAGAAATGGAGAAAGAACTGGGCAAGACAGAGGAGGGGAAGGGAAGCAGATCGATGACCAACCCTCTGGTTTTCACACAAGCTAATATCGAAAGCGCCGGTCGCTTTGGTGATACCCATGTAGTTGGTCGAATCGCCCTTTTTAAGAGCCTTGAGATCATTTGTACCTCCACTCGAGTCTTGAGCTTCTACCGAGCTGAGATCGAGAGAAAGGCCGATGAGGATCCAGGTCGCTAGAGTGGTGGGTGAGAATTTGATCTTCATCTTTGCCACTTTTCTTCCTTCTTCACCAGTATCCCTTTAGGAACAGAGAGTTTATTTGATTGTTTTATTTTTGAGTTTGCTTCCTCTTTTCCTGTTACGATGACGACCTCGTTCGACGCCAGAATGACCTTTTTGATAAACGTTGCAGATGATTTTCGACCGATGCTTGGGATCCCTTCACTTTCTTCGCTTCTTTGCCTATTCGTTTCTTTTCTTGTCCTTTCCTTTAGCTTCCTTCTTATTCCCTGACTTGGCTGAGCACGTGGTAATACACTCGTCTGATCGAATGGTTTTACAGAGGGAAGGGTGAGGATGCTTTTCCAACGATTCACCTGTTGGGTGAGAACGGGTTTTCTCCTTCAACGCAATTAAGTAATGAGAGTAGGTTTCGTTTCTCGGACTGAGGAAGAAGTCAAAGAGGGTGGAAAGCTTTTGGGGGGGGGGGGGGGTTAAAGGTATTAGGAGGCGAGAGGGGAACGAGAGGGCTGTAGACTTGGTTGAGAGGGGAGGGGATCCATGGCATCAAATCTTCTGGTCCTTAAATAGGAGGAAATGCTCCGGTGAAATGCTCGGGATGTTTCCAAGGCATCTCATAGCGATTCCCTACTCGTTCACGTTTCCACGTTCTAAGGTGCCTTGTTGCCGAGAACGACTCACGGAGATGAGCCTGCTGATTGTCGGTTGATTGGTGTGATAGTGTTAGAAGGGAATGAAAAAAAGTCATATCCATATCGGCTCTCATTCGTCCCTCCATCCCTCTGCTCTTCAGCGGACAGATACCTCGGGGCGAGCATGATCCCCTCCTCTCCTCTGAGCAGGAAGAAAGAAATGGCTAGGACTCGAAGGATGGCTTCCTTGACTGAAGCCAGGCGTGAAACTTCAAAACTGTCAATTTGAGGACCTTTTCAAAGCGGAATGCACGCCCCGAGGGGAAGGCGGTGTGCGAGATGAAGAAAAAGGAGGAAGATGATAGCATGCCTACTTGATCGCCCTCGGAAAATTCAATGAGGTGCCGCCAAGAGCCGATCAAGAAAGCGAGGGCCCTTGAAAGCAAGTGAACTGCTGCGCCACCTTCATATCTGTTCCTGCTCTCTACCAGATGCCTGGGAGGCAGCATTTCAACCGGTGAAGGAGCTTTTACGGATGAAGCCAAGAGAAAGAGAGGAAGAGTCATGTTGACAAGATCGCGATCAATTGACGGGGAAGGGACCACGAAAGGTGGTCCTCCACCCGCACTCTCATTTTGCAGGTTATGAGAGAGGGTCTCTCCCAGCTATTCGGTCTCCCGGGACGTCTCATTTCACCTAGAATGCCAAAGTGAAGAAATCTTCACGGTGCTTCGGGGCTCGAGGTCTTGGGAACATTCACCCCCGGATTTCATTTGGAAAGCCAAGTTTTGAAATTGTGATGCTCCAAAATGAAATCTGTTCCTCCTGAAGGGTGGGGAGAGGAGTCACGAAAGGCATTAGAGGGAATGGAGAGGACGTCCTCGACTAAAATTTTCTTTCTTGTGTGGGCCGTCGTCACTCTAGTGCATACAGCCAGAGTTGGCGTAAGGCGAGGGATGAAATGGGGGAGGGAAGGAGGAGATGAGCGATGCAAGCTGTCGACAGCGAAGATGGTACCAACATGATGGTGTTGTGGGTATGCACTCGTTTACTTGCAAAGGGATGTTCAAGAGAATGATGCTGAAGAACAGGAAACACCCAAGGAGGATCGCCATCGCTTTCTTCGGTTGTTCTCTCTTTTATCTTTCGCCACTTGCTCTGCTTGCTCAATTACTAGAGTCCGTGGATGACCATTCTGCGCACCATTCCTTTCGATCATGGCTCTCCCTCCCTCAGAGAGAGCTAGTGAAGAGTATCAAGGCAAGGGAGAGGGAAAAAGAGGCACGGGGGTGTCAGGAGCGGGAGATAATGGGGTTCATCAGCAGAGGTGAGTGGGTGCCGTCCATGAAGTCAAGGGAAGAGGGGGGGAGGGGGGGATGGGAATGGTTCGAAGCTAGCATGGACTGACTGTTTGCACAATCCTGTATACATGTATGCATGTATCCACCAGTCACGGAGAGTGGCCTTTGTCCCTTGGGTTGGGTGTGATTCTCGGAGGAGGGAGTAGGGAGGAAAGCGGCGGCGGCAGCCTTGATTCCATCCGGTTCGTGTCGTGAGGCAGGGAGGTAGGCAAGGAAGTTGAATATTAGCCCAAGGTGGGGTTCAAGCAACTGAAGCTCTCGCTTTACACCTCTCTCCCTCTTTTCTCTCTCCCTCTTCTCCCTCTTCTCCCTCTCTTCATTCTCTTGCCTCTCTCTTCCTTCTGACCCCCTTCTGTCTCCCTCCTGTCTCCCTTCTCTCTCTCCATTTCCTCCCTTGGCAGACGATGGTCAGAAATGGTGCGGGTCGAAAACCAGAGTCTGCTGCTGTGCCTCTTTTGGGCCCTCATGCCAAGTAGGAGCGGGTGGACTCAATCAGACTCTTTTCTCTCGCACGCGTGCATACGCATAACTCGAAGGGTTGGATCTCTCGCTGGGAGGGCTGGCAAAAATCGCGCAAATCCGGATCGGCCACTTTACCAGAGCGCTAAAATCCCTCAAGGCGACGCGACGGAATGAGGGATTTTCGCCCGTCCGTCACGGGATCGGAACTTTTTTTTTCTCTTTCTTTTTCCTTTCTTTCTTTTTTATTTCTTTCCCCCCCTCCTGCCGCACCGCGACCTTGGGAAGAAAATCAAAAGAAAAGAGGGCAGGGGGCGAAAGGGAAGATGCGCGCATAAGTATCCATGCGATCTCGCTTCCCTTCCTTGCAACACACACACACACCTTGCCTATCTATCAAACCCTATCACACCTTCAGCACACAAGGCGCCGCAAGCCATCTGCTCAGCCACGCTGAGGGATCGAGATAGCAACCCTGTCCCGTCAGGCACATCAGGCCCTGTCGTATGACTGCCCCAAAGGAGTAAGGTAGGATCATTGCATCATCTTCAGGCAGATCGATAGCCATAGAGTTAGCCAGAAAGAAGTAAAAAGTAACCAAGCTCTAGAGTTGGTACATCGCAAGCCAGAGGCACGCAAGCTTTGCATCGATACGATAATCGAACCCAAAGTCATCCGAGCCATTGCCACTCAGCGAGCAACGCCACTGGTAACAGCCCTTCTCCTAGAAAGATAGACTATCTAGGAAGACCGACGACCGACTAAAAAAAAAAAAGCGCTAAAAGCAAAGACTTGAAGCTTGCCCATCATGAGTTCGAGATTCGCCCCCTCATCGCCACCTGCGTCCAACCAGCAGCACCGATACCGGAGGCTGCCAGAGTCGTCTTTTGACCAGGATCGCCCTCATCGTACCTCCTTCACCTCCAATGGTCCGACCGCGTCGACGCCTCTCATGATCCATCAACGCTCCAAACCAAAGGTGCCTTCCTACACCCAGGCAAAATCCACCTCGGTCAGGGTCACCGCAGTCTGCCCCTCGATCCACTGCCCCTCTTGCGTCTCTTTTCTCAACCAGCTCTTCTCCCACATAAAGTTCGACAACTCGCCCGACGTCGAGATCTCCGACGTCAACGTCTCGCTCATCGACCACAGCCTCTCCCTGACCGCCTCCTTCCCAGAGGTTCGCAACCCCATCATCACCCACCCCATCAGCCAACAGAGGAAGCAGAAGGGCTCGGTCAGGTCCATCCTCAACGAGGTCACCAAGCTTCTCAGGCGAGAGGGCTACAGCGTCGACTTCATCCAGTCCAAGCTCATCTCGTCCCCCAACCAGCTTTCCCGATCCTTGCAAGCCACGACCAAAAAGCCGACTCATCTGGACCTCACCCTCGATGGTGACGAATTAACTCCTCAAGGCCCTTCTCAGCCAAACGTGGGTGCCTTCTCCTTGCCGTCGACGCGCCAACAGTCTTTCTCGAAGTCGTTCAATGCAGGCACTTCGTATCAAACCACCCCGCAACAGCAGCCTTCTTTCTTCTCCTCCCTCTCCACTTCCATCCACCACACGGTCAACCCCTGGTCTGCCAGGCGAGAGAGGGAAGCCCAGCAAGAGGAGAAGAGGAGGTGGGAGAAGCACCTCGAAGTCTGCCAATCCTGCCGAGGCCAGATCGAACAGGGCCTTCCACAACACCTCGATTCGGTAGCTATCCTCCCAAGGGTCGGTCATGCTGCTCTCGATCGACAAGATCGGGTGGGAGAAGGAGAAGAACAAGTGGACTACATTAGAGACCATCCCGATCTCCTTACCTCCACCAACGCCTCTCAGAAAGACCTGAAGCAAGCCAAGGACGAGGAGCACGGTCCATGGACTGCCCAACTTGCCGTTGGTGGCATGACCTGCGCTTCCTGCGTCAACGGCATCAAGTCTGGAGTTGCCTTCCTTGAGAACCCTACTCCTCCTTCGTCGGGAAGACTTGAGTCGATCGATGTGAGCCTGCTCTCCAACTCGGCCAAGGTCGTGGTGACATCGAAGGATGTGATCCCAAAGGTCATCGAGGCGATCGAGGATGCTGGATTCGACGTCGAGCTCATCAGCACAAAGGCCGCAAGGAAGGCGGCTATCTCGAGATCGTCTCCCACAGCAAGGACCGAAGAGACGTGGAAAGTGGACTTCGCCGTCGGAGGAATGACCTGCGCCAGCTGCGTCTCTGGCGTCAACTCTGCAATCGAGGTGGTCCGAAAGAGGCTGAAGGAGAGTGAATCCACCATCACGATCGCTCACTTTGAAGTAGCCCTCTTGAACGGTTCTGCCCACGCCACCCTCGTGGGGAAGGCCGCCACGACCGAAGGAGAGAGCGCTTTCAGCGAAGTCATCGAAGAGATGAAGGAGGCGATGGAGGATGGCGGGTACGACGTCGAGGTCAACAAGAAGGAGAGGGTCGCTGTCGCTGACACCGCCGGTGCCGAAGGAGGCCCGGAGAAAGCAGCCGATGGCTCAGCAGCCACAGGATCCCTTCCTCGAAGGACGGTCAGGGTCCGGATCGATGGCATGTTCTGCTCCTCTTGCGTTTCCAAAGTCAAGTACTACTTCGAGACGCTGGAGGAGGACCATGGCGACGCCGGGTTCGAGATTTCCGACGACAGCCTGGAAAGCTTCTCCCTTGAAAAACCTCTGGTGTCCTTCACTTATGTCTCCGACCCCTCGGATAAGGATGGGGTCTCGCTCAGGCAGGTGCTGAGACAGCTCGAAGCCCTCGATCCGGCCTTCACCGCCGTCTACTCGCCACCTCCGTCGCTCTCCTCTCGGTCGGCGATGCTGGCAAAGAAGGAACTGAGGTCGCTCCTGGTGCGGCTCATCATCTCCTTCATCTTCGCCATCCCCACGCTCGTCCTCGCGGTCATCTCGCCTTCGCTGTCCGAATCCCACCCGCTCAGGAGGTCGCTCGAACGACCCGTCTGGGGAGGTGCGACCAAGGACGAGGTCCTGCTTTGGGCTCTGGCGACTCCTGTCCAGTTCGGCGTGGGCTCCATCTTCCACGAGAGGAGTTGGAAGAGCATCAGGTCGGTCTGGAGGAAGGGAAGGACCTGGCAAGAGAGGCTGTTCAGGTGGGGCGATATGAACGTCCTCGTCAGCCTGGGAACATCTGTCGCCTACCTGGCGAGTCTCGCCTTCATGATCGTCGACGTCGTCCGAGGGCCACCAGCCAAGATGGACGATGGCATGGAACACGGCGGCGGCAGCATGGGCATGACGTTCTTCGACGTCTCCGTCTTCCTCATCTTCTTCATCCTGATGGGAAGGGTATTGGAAAGCTGGACCAAGCGAAAGACGGGGGACGCGGTGGCGGAATTGGGAAGCATGAAGCCTTCGACGGGTCAGCTGATCCTCGACCCGACACAGCCGTCCCAGAGTCAGACCGACACGGTCTCTGTCGACCTGCTCGAGGTGGGCGATCTTGTTCTGGTACCTTCGGGATCCTCGCCTCCCCTGGACGGAACCCTGGTGGCGACGGCCAACTACTCGGAGGCACAGATGGACGAGAGCAGCCTTTCGGGAGAGTCCAAGCCAGTCAAGAAGAAGGACGGCGACAACCTCTTCTCCGGTACCGCGAACGCGAGCCCTTACCCGATCGTCGTCAGGGTCAACCGGCTATCGGGGCAAAGCCTGATCGATGACATCCTCGACGTGGTGCGAGAAGCGTCCGGAAGGAAGGCTGGCATCGAAAAGGTCGCCGACAGGGTGACGGGGATCTTTGTACCCGTCATCGTCTTCTTCTCCGTCTTGGTCCTTTTCCTCTGGGTCGCTCTGCTCTACTCGGGAGCTCTGTCGGAGAGGTGGATCAAGGAAAACACCCCCAACTCTGAACAGAACGGAGCTCGATTGCTCTTCGCGCTCCAGTTCGCCGTCAGCGCTCTCGTGATCGCATGTCCCTGCGGCATCGGCCTCGCTGCGCCGACAGCCCAGCTCTGCGGGATCGGGCTGGCTTCAAAGAACGGCATCCTGGTCAACGGCGGAGGGGAAGCCTTCTCGATCGCCAGCAAAGCCACCAAGGCCAAGAGGGAGGTCGTCTTCGTCTTCGACAAGACCGGAACCATCACCCTAGGGGAAGCCGGAAAGGTGGTGGACCACGAAGTGGTGAGGACCCAAGGCGAGCATGGAGAGGATCGCGACGAACTCCTGCTGAAGGAAGAGATCGAGCTTTGGAAGTGCCTAGACCTCGCCGAGCAGTCCAGCGTCCACCCCATCGGATCGAGTCTGAGGGAGTTTTGCAAATCCAAGATCAAACCGCATTCGAACCCACCTACCTCCTCCTCCCCACGCGATGGACCCCAACTTCAAGAGGTGAAGGAAGAGGCGGGTAAGGGTCTCGTGGCGACATTCAAGGTCGGAGAAACCTTCTTCGAGCTTCTTGTTGGAAACCGAAGGCTGATGGAGGAAGCCAGGGTGGAGATCGATCAAGCAACGAGCCAAAAGGTCAAGGAATGGCAACTCGAAGCCAGATCGGTGGTCCACATCTCGACCAGGGTCGTCCGACCCTCCTCGCCCTCCACCTCCTCCTCGCATCCCGAAGACGACCAAGACGACCCACGCTCCGGATGGAAAAAGGAGGACGGAAAGATGAAGGCCATCCTAGCCATCTCTGACACGATCCGACCCGAATCAAGCTGGCTCGTCTCTCACCTCGAGAAAAGGTTCTCGGCTCAGGTCTGGCTCATCTCTGGTGACAACGTCACCACCACCAAGGCGGTCGCCAAGATGGTAGGGATCAAAGAGAACCACGTCGTGGCTGGCGTCCTCCCTACGGGTAAAAGGGATTGGGTCGAAAAGTTGAAACTAGGTCAGGAGGTGGAGGAGGATACAGAGTCTCAGACGGGAGCCAGGAGGGGAAAGAAGAGGAGGTTGGTCGTCTTCGTTGGAGATGGGATCAACGATTCCCCAGCCATAGCCAGTTCCGACCTCGGGATCGCTCTGGGAAGCGGTTCCTCCATCTCCCAATCCTCCTCCGACTTCATCCTCCTGTCCAAACAGAGACCTCTGATCTCCATCCCCGTCCTCCTCTCCATCTCCAGAGCCACCAACCTCAAGATCCTCTCCAACTTCACCTGGTCCTTCGTCTTCAACGCTTCCTTGCTCCCCATCGCCTCCGGCGTCCTCATGCCCGTAGGCTTCAAGTTGGGTCCGAGCCTGTCCGGATTGGCCATGGCGCTGAGCAGCTCCAGCGTCGTCATCAACGCTCTCACCCTTCGGTTTTGGAGAGTCCCACCTGAAGTGCAACGTTTCATCACCGCAGCATGAACCTTCCCCCCCTTCCACCCGCTTGTAAGGGAGAATAACTTGAATCCTCTCACCAGCTACGAACGGAGAGAGATCCGGTAATGATGGTGAGGTGCACGTTCGAGGAAAAAAAATGAAAAGGGAATGAAAAAAAAAAAAAAAGAAAATGAGAAAAACAATGCATGTATGCCTGTTCGATTGCCAAATGAGGGATGAATGTAGAAGGAGGTGGGGTGAATGTGGGTTTCCTTTCTCGTCTTTGAATGAGATTGAGCTGGCGAGAAAGGAAAAGAGAGGGGCTATCCCCCTTTCCTTTTTTTGGGTTTTCCGCTGTAAAAATATTCTTTCGCCATCTATCAAGGAGAGTTTTTGTTTGCATTTGTTCGCGTGTCGTTGGGGGTTGAAGAAGGTGGTGGGGGGAGGGGGTTGGGGGTATTGGGATACTTGAGATTTCCAAATGGAAGGGCGGAAAGGGTAAGAGGGGACACGAGGGGGACAAAAGGGACGATACGTGATTCATCGATCCTCGTCTCTCCTCCTCTTTGCGTAGATTGAAGGTAGGAAGCCTGGTGCCTCCTCCAGGCCCCTTTCTATCAGGTCGAGTTTCTTGATCATCTGTAAACGGCGGGATGGGAGGGGTGGAGAGATGGCTTTCAGTTCTTCCCATCCGCCGAACGACCGAATTCACGAGGTGGTTTTTTGTACCTCTCATTTTTTTTTCGGCTTTTCTTTCTACTTTGGGCGGGTACGGGGATGAAGGGAGGGTTTCGGAACTCACGTCATAGTTGATACCTTGGGAGATGACAGAGTCAAAGTTGTACTCTGGGTGGCTGCGGACGTAGTTCCTGATCCAGGTGGCTGTAGTCATCAGGGAACCTTTTGGGTCGAGAGGAACAGAGGCAAGGGGGTGTCAGATCGGGTTCGGATCTAAATCGTCTGTCTAGAGAGGTAAGGAGGGTGAAAGGGAGGAGGTGGGGAGGGAAAGCAACTCACCGTTGGCTCTAGATCCGACCAGGTCCAGATAGAGGCCCATGGTGCACCTGGTCTCGACGTCAATGTTGAGCGAGTCTAGGTAGTTCCTGACGAGTCCCAGGAGTCCTGGGAATTCATCGCCCTTGCCATTGATGATCTCGTCCATGCTCATCTCCTCGTACTCTTCTTCTACCGGCACCTGCAGCTGGTGAGGCGAAAGGGTCCCAGAACCGTTCCAAGCCCTTGGAGAGCCAGGGGTGGAGGAAGAGCGACCTCCTTTTCCGTTGAGAATCTTGGTGCCGTTCAACGACGATGAGGATGGGTGGTGGTGGAGGTGATTCCTGATCGGTGTCGCCCTACCGGAGGAGGGTGGAGAGTGACGATCCAACAAGCCAGAGTCCGAACCTAGCGCCGCTACCTCGGCCCCTGACCCTGCCTCGCCTCCACCATTCCTCCCCGCGTCAAAGGATGGGTTCCTAGAAAGGACCCTGTGCCTGTTCCTTTTCCTGAACACCTCCTTCCTGAAATGGAACTTTTGCCTCCCGACCGAATCCCTCTCTTGGGCCCTTTTCATGTTCTCGTCCACCTTGGAGATGGGCATATAAAAGTTGAGCCCGAACGAGAGGATGGCCCTGGTGAGGAGGACGATGAAGACGCTGAAGGCGGCGTTCTCAAAGTCGGTGATCTGGACTTCCATCGATCGGAACTCTACCCTCCATCCGATCGCCCCTCCCGGAGGGGGTGGCTTGAACCTCATCGTCTGCCAGTTTGTCGACTGGATGTTCTCAAAGTGGTCGGTCGAGCTCTCATCGTCCTGGTCGATCATCTCGGAGAAGATGACGATCGGGTCGCGGATGAACAGATGCGAGAGGTGATCGGCCAGGACCTTGTCCACCCCTTCGCTCATGAGCCTCTCCCGGATCGCCTCGTTGACCGGAAGAGGGTTGTCGTTGTACTCCTTCCGATTGGCCGGGTCGAGAGAGAGGTACGAGTCAACAGAGTCGTACCTGCTCTTGGGCACCCTCCTCGAGGCGTGATCGAGTCCGCCAGACGGGGTGTGACCGGCGAGGTCGAGAGGCTTTTCGCCCCTCTCCTCAGGCGTCCTGTCGTCGACGGCGCCGGAGATGACGTTCCACCGGCAGTCGACGTCCGAGAGGTAGCCCCGGTAGGCGGGTGAGGCGGCGGTGAGCGCGAGCATGATCGGTGCGACGGGGGTCAGCTGGTCGTAGACCGTCCTGGCCTCCTGGACCGAGCAGGCCTGGAAGGTGACTTGGAGGCAGCAGCAGCCCATGCCGAAGCCCATCGCGTCCATGTAGATGTGATCCTGGAGCGCCGCACCGGCCTTGGCCTCGCCATCCTCCGGGAAGAGGTCCCTGTCCCAGGGCACGCTGGGGTCTATGAAGGGAGAGGGTGTCCGCTCATCCTTGAAGATGGGGACGTTGATGGCGACCTTGGAGCCCCTCCTCTTGCGGATGTTGGCGGCCAAGGTCGGGAACCTGGCGTGAGGGTTGATGATCTGGTCCGGGAGGAACATGGACCTGCTGGCCTCCCCTCTAGGCTCAAAGTGGGGCTCTGTGAAGGGAGCATCGTTGACGCCGAGTCGAGGGAACGAGGTGAGCGTGATGGGGAGCTCGTCCGGCCTGAGGTGGGACCTGGCGATCTTCCTCCTCAACCGCATGTTGCCCTCAACGCGCTTGAGCTCGTTGGGACTGGCGCCGTAGGGGCTTCCGGGAGTGCTCTCCAGCATGAATCTTCCGAACTCTGGATGAAAGGTTGGCGGATGACCTGCGAGGTCGGGGTGGTGGCGGTCAGGATCGTGGTCCGCATGCTCACTGCTGCTCTGGCTGAGAACCTTGAGGATCTCCTCCTGCCTGAGCGAGAGCTTGGCGCTCCTCTGTTGGTCGTCGAGCGTGATGACCATGTACTCGATCTCGTCTCCCCAGAGGAGCTTGTCCCCTCTCCTGTCCTTGATCTTGTTCCAGAGGTGAAGGAACTGGGTGATGCCATGCTCCCTGACGTGGGAGGCCAGTGGCCTGGCTTGAGGCCAGTCCAGGGGAGTACCCAGGGAGAGGAGACCCATTGAATCCTTTGTTCCTTTGTTTCTTTTTATGGGTTCTCTCTGCTCTTTATGTAGATGTATGCTCCAATCGATTCGGATTCCTGCAGACGAAGGAGGCGCAGGGATGGTCCCGGTTAGTGGAGGAAAGCGAGATCATGGGTACTTCCGATGCGACAGAGGCGTTATCCTGGTTGAATGCTCTGCTTGGCCATGGCTGGATTCCTCCGCGAGTCGAGAGAGGGAACATGAATCGCGAAAGAGTGGGAGGGGGGAACGCCGCCTTTCTTGGATCCAACTTCTTTCATGGCTCGCTTGAGGCAGACGTTCTCGTTCACGTTGTTCACTGACTCACCTTTTTTCCTTTTCCTTTTCCTTTTCCTTTTCTTTCCTTTTTTTTTTTTTTTGGATGGGAGGACGACCTCGAGATGAGGAGAAGGAGGGGGGGGGGGGGGGGTGGGTTGAAGGCGAAGGGTGTGGGAATGGTAGGAGGAGAGAAGAGCAGGCAAGGGTCAGGAGGGGGAAGGTGGAGCTGGTAGGATGGAACCGCACTGAGGAAGGGGGATGACTTGACGTAGTTATGGTGCAATACAGACGAAATCAACTGGCTACTCGATTCTACCTGACTGAGGCTCACTTTGGATTAGGTCGGGGAAGATGGCGACAAGGAGGAAGGAGGGGGGGTTAAATAAAAAGGGCAAGGAAAGGGAAAACAAAACAAAAAATATCCCAAGGCAAGGGTAAAGGAGAGGAAATGCAGTAAGATCGGGTTTTTTGGAATGATTAAAAAGAATGGGACCTTTATAATGTATGTTAATGTTGAAGGAAGAAGGTCATGAATCATACCGTGGATACCCTCACCGAAGCGGGAACGCAGAGGATCCGATGCTCATGTGGATTAATAATTGCTACTCGCTGAGTTAGACCCACCTCTCGCCTTCACGGGTCCATGATTCGTAATTGTTCTCACATTACTTCCCATGTGTCACATCCCGATCGGAGGCAGGGGGAAGAGGGTTTAAATCCGAATTCGCCTTTCGCAGCTCTTCCATCCTTTGCATCCCTCCCTCGTTCACCGGGTCCACTCCCACTTGAAAGCACGCGCGCACACACTCTCAACTCGTCCAAGACTGACTCGAATCGAGCAACCTACCGCGCGACCCAATCGATGCTGAGTATGAGGGGGGGTTGGGAGATTTTACATTGCCTACCTTTCTCCACGTCACAAGATCATCGAGACCCCTCCCTTCCTCGACTCTTCCAGGTCAGCTCTCAGAGAATTCGGGAGTGGCACGTTAGGGGAGTGGTTACGGTTGCGAGCTCGGTTTCTTGCCAGAGGAACAGAGCGAGCCCATCATCAATTTTAGGGATCCAAATCTCGCTTGGTCACAGTTTCAACCCGATTCGATGCCCCTTCCACCCCCCCCCCCCCCCCCCCCCCCCCCCCCCCCCCCCCCCGTCTCAACACCCAGCTTTCACGATGGCCGGCCTCTGTGGTAGGTTTCGAAAGAGAATTGAAACCGAACTAGATGGAATGCAAAGAGGTGCTAAAATCGGAAACCATCGCCCTCTCTCTGCCTCTCCTGCACCACCCCTGGCCCCCGGGCCCAGCAAGCCGTCACCACCGGCGTCCCCCCCCCCCCCCCCCCCCCCCCCACCGGATCGGTTTCCGATCTCCCTCCGGAGTTAAAAGAATACCCTCCCTCTTCTCTCCGTCCGCGAAACCCAACTCCATCTTATCCCCCTTCTACTCTGCCTTCTTCTTTCCGATGATAGCTCCACACCCAGCAAAGCCTTCCGGAATCGGGTCAGGGTTTGGCACGCGTTGGCCAGGGCGAGACGTCTCGACTTGCTTGGCCCCAAGCTTGCTCACACCACTCAAAGGAATTCAAACAAAGACCCGATTCGGTCTCGGACCGTCTCGGCTCAACAGGCGCATTTACACAGAGTCTCCTAGACGTACAAGAGGGAAGGGGTGAGAGGGGGAAGGCAAGGCAAGGGAATCGTCAAGAAAGAGGGGGAAGGGGGAAAGCGAACAAGAGGCAGGGGCGAGTCTGCCAGATCCACCACCATCTTGATCCGATTTTCAAACCCGGATTTCTTCTTTTTACCCCCATCATTCTGCCCCGTGACCTAACCCTCACACCTCTCCTCTCCTTCGCATCAGACCAGCTGTGGATGATTAGCGAGGAAGTCAGAGTGACAAGAAGAAAAGAAATGGGGGGAAAAAGAAAATAAAGGAAAAGGCCCGCGCGCGGGTGGGGTAGGGCTGGTCAGCCGGTCAAGTCATTCGCACCGCACTGCTTCGCCGTCTCTGGCTCTACCTTCCCCCCTACCCCATCCCCATCCCCACCCCCACCCTTCGCCGATACTCCCCTAGGTTGAAGAGCCGCATCGGAGCTGAGGAGGAGCTGCTTGCCTCCTCCTCCACCCTCCATCCTCGTCTCGATCGACTCCACATCACCACCAGAGCCGTCGACGACGTGGGACTCGCTCGTCAGAGGGTCAGCGATCTCGGTGACGGGAGAAGGGACATGGAGCCTGAAAAAGCTCGGTAGAAAAGAGTCCGTGCTCGAGTATCCGGAACTCGCGTCTGCTGCGGCGGCGACTTGAGAGCTCAGAGGTGGGATCAGAGAGGCACTATGGACGTACGTCGGCTGATGATGGGGCGACAGAGTCGGGAACGTCGAGGCCGAAGAGACAAGCGTCGGAGAAGGGCTCGACGAAAGCGTAGGGCTCGAGGCTATCATCACGGCGTTCAAGCTAGAGCCAGAATCCATCTTTGGTCGGCTCGAGAAATCTGCCCCCGTCGCTTCCAGGTCCATCTTGGGAGGAAGGGGGCCAGCCGTCGTCGAGAGGAATCGTGCACCGTGCTTCCTGCGGCTCGAGAAGCTCAGGCTGCCGGTTCCCGAGCTGCTGTGGGCGTGTCCGAGACCCGCGCCAAGACCTTCGTCCGGACCCGACGAGACCGACGAGATCGATCTCACAGACTCTGGTCGGCCAGCGTGAGCCGAGACTGTGGTGTGGGTCAGAGGAGGGCTCTCGGCCGCGCAACGGGCCGCGGTGAAGCCAGAGCCGGAGGCGGATCGTGGGATGCTGGAGAACGTGGACGAGGTGCTGACCCCCTCTGCAGATACAACAGAGTTAGAACCCGGTGTTCCGGGGCGCTTGTTGCCCCAGTCGGTAGACCAAGGCAGCCAAGAAGACGAAGAAGGCGTAGGGCTCGTGTTGTGATCAGACGAGATCGAGTCGGCCTGACTCAAGGGTCTCCTCTGGTGGTGAGCTCCCTGTTGGGATGACCTTGCTGTGGCGGGTGGGCAGTTGGATACTGCTGAAGACATGTCCTGAGACGGTTTCACCTCCTCGGTTGCGGTTGAGACCGAACTTCCTAAGAAAGACAGGGCAGTCCAAGAGTCGAGGCTCTTGCGTCTCAGAGCTTTGGGAGATGGAGATGCTTTGTCGCTGGAGAGCGCCCTTCTCATCGCGTCTCCAGTTTGCGGGCTACCGACGATTCTCACTTTCGGGCTCCCAGAGCTGAGAGACTTTTCCATGGGCAGACTTCCAATGGCTTCGATCCGGCCCAGGGAGCCGCCGGCAACCCTGCGCGTGGGGCGGACGATGATCTGAGGTCGAATTTGGAGATCAGCTGAACCGGCTGTGAGGGAGGTGGTTCGGCTTCGGAAACTAGACTGTCGGCTCGAGGGGGCCAGCTGGCTTTCTGTGTCGGTGGAAAGCTCGCTGGTGGCAGGGAAAGCTTCAGCTTCACCCACAACACCGAGCAGTCCTGACCTGTTGGAACTGCTTTTGCTGCCTCTGCGAGAAGAGCTGGCAGGCATGCCAGGGAGCTTGAAGCCGTCTTGCCAGAGCGATGGGCTCACATCTTCTGAGACGATTGCCGTCGTTGTGCCAGCCGAGCCAACCGCAGCACTCTCTTCACAGCGAGACAAGTGGCCGGCTCCTGGAGAAAAGACTTCGGCTAGCGAACCCGACTTCGGAGAAATAGGCTGCAGAGCCGCGCTGGGAGAGACTGCGGGCATCGACACCCTGCGCTCGCGTGAGATGTTCCCCTTCCAACTGTTGCTGCTGAAAGTCGATGTCGCACGGGACAGGGAGGCGCCCGACGAGTTTGGTGAGGCTTGTAAGAGAGGCGACGACGGTGACTGGGAAGGCCGGTGCGAGGAGCCCAGCCTGGAACCGCCTTTACCTGACTCAAGAGATTGAGCTTGCCTCATCCTGACCTGGAGAGGATCCGTCCTGAGGTACTCTACAACAGCTTCAAAGGTGACCAAAGCCCAGCTTGAGGTTGAAGAAGATATCGATGCGAGGCAAAGAAGTTGGAGGCGAGGACGCAGAATCAAACAAGGGAGGGAGGTAAGGGGAATCGTGTCAGGATGAGGAGTCGGACAGACGACGGAACAATAAGTTTTGAGTAGCTCACCTGAGATCAGCAGCGGGTGCGGGCGCGAGCCTGAAGGTCTGGGCATAGTAGAGGCAGCTGAGTAGCTTCTGGGGGCAGGCCTTTATGATCACGTAGGCCAAGATGGGGAGCAGGTCGTCCGTGCTTAGAACGGTCGGTTGATCAAGGTTATGAAGACTCGAACGACTCGAGGCCAAGTTCGACCTTTGCACAGCCATGCCGATCTCATCAATCGTCGCCTTCAGAGTGTACATGACGTCCAGAGGCGTGCGAATCCGTGGAACGTCGCCACGCTCGCAGCGTGAGCGAGATCTGGTGATTCGAAGGCCAACAGCTTCGGCCTCGACGGGATCCTGGCATTCGCTTTCACTCGAATCGCTACTTGTTTCTTCGATGAAAGCACTAAGGGCCGCGAAGTCTGATGCAGAAAGGTACTGATCGAAATTGGACAAGGGTTGATGCCCGAGCCCCCTCCGCAGTATCTGGATCGCACCTTCGAGCCTCCCGGGCCTGTGGCGGAGCGTTGGGATGTGCACGCCGAGGTCAACGAGGCCCACGTGACTAGTCTTGTAGAGGTGCAGGATGCTGTCAAGTGCGTCGTCCTGACTGATGTGAGTGGCCATGATGGATCCGTAGAGCTTGCTGTGGACGTAACCCATCACCACATTTTCGATCAGAGTCTTGATCCTGGTTGAAGCTTCAGGGTTCATGCTCGCATGAACCTGTGGTCTGGCTCCTAGCCCTGCGCCGTTGCCAATCTCGGCGGCCGCAGTGTCCTCGAACACCTTCCAGGCCCGGAACCAGATTCCACTTCTGATCCTGCTGACGTTGTAAGCATCAAAGCCTTTCACAAACACGAAGGTGTTGGTAAACTCGAGGGCCAGCTTGGAAAGCGTCGCTAAGGTGGCATTAAAGGCCGGCTGAAGCTCAGACAACGGTTCTGGGGCCGAAAGGAGCAGGGCGACATCGGCCAGGAAGACCCTTTGCTCTTTGATCAATGCAAGGACGGCTTCAGACAGTTGCTTTTGAGCACCTGCGATTGAAGTTGAGGTGGGACGCCCCGACACGTCCACCTGTCGGCTCGATGTCGACGCGGTCCTTATCAAAGATGGATTTCTCGACAAGACCAGAGGAGAGGGACTCGGTCCAGTCAGGTAGCTCGCATCGCTGTAAGGGGAAGAGAAATCCCCCGATAGGCCCCTGGCGGCTGGCTCAGTATTCGAACCAGAGGCAAGCATCGAGTCGATCGAGTCTCCCGAGCCGACCTCTCCGTCATCCTTCGCTGGAAAGTTGATGGAGGCGGCGGGGCTGGGCTTTTCAAGGGCCATGCCGCCTTTGCTGCTATCCCCTGTATCCTCGTTAGCGGCGGCTTCGACGCTGAGATGTTGAGAGTCATGGTGCTGGTCGATTGGCGCCGAAGCTGTTCCGTCAACAGACACGCAGCAGAAGTCGAATGGTACGAGCAAGCCCTCGACGCTCATGACTCTGATCTTCACTTTTTCGGCAGTCTCACCCTTGATCGAGGACGCGCCGGCCCGGCTGACAACCTCGAAAGGTTTGGTGGTTGACGGCCTTGGCGTGGCAGAAGGCCTCGACGAGGCTTTCACAGGAATTGTTCGGTACACGGTCGTCTCGGCGACGACCTTGAGCCTGTGCTCGAGCTTCTTCGGCGGAGTATCTGCTCCAGCGGCCTGAAAGCTGGCAAGGATGTGCACACAGGCTTGATTCGGCTCAAGAGAGGCCGTGACGCTGACAAGGTCCCATCTAGGCTTCCGTTCAGTAAGGCGTCGTTCAAAATCTTCAGAGGAAGCCTCCATATTGATCGGATTCCCCAGAAGATCGTGAGTGATAGCGTCAGCAATCAACGAGTTGCGTCTCTCCCTCTCCTTGCCAGCGAGCGACAAATCGCTGGACGACTGTCCCATGCTGGCCGCGACTGATTGTCGAAGGGATCGCACGGATACAAATTGGTCCTTGAAGAGCCTTGACGGGGCGAAGGCATGCAAAGAGATGAACGAGTCTTGTGCGAAGGCAGTGTTGACGGCAGACGGGGTAGATGAAACGGATGTTTGCGTCTCGCCAAAGCATCGCTGAAGCGGTACCAGGACCAGCCTGGCCGCATCCCAGTCCTCCTTCAGCGACTCGTCTTCTGAGAGCCGCCAATATATGGGGTTGGTGTCTACGTCATCATCGTCGTCGATTCTGATGGCCTCGGTCTGACGTGAGACAGTTTCGAAAGCCTCTTCACCCTCACAGTTACGATGATGACCAGGTTGGCATTCTCCGAAACTGGGTACGCTAAGCTGGTCGAAGGTCGGATTCCGAAGCCCAGAAGGTGTCCTGACCACACCAAGTGCAGAGTAAGCGTCCGTGCTCGCCGATCTTGAACAACCCATTTGAGGCGAGGATGACGAATCGGGAGTAGCCAAGCCGCAGCGGGGCAGGGAGCGAAGGTTTGCAGACTGCATTACGGTGTCATAGGTCGGTGAGGGAGAGGAGACATCCAGTGAGGTCCTAGACGGCCCACGCATAGACCCAGGAGGCGTGTTGAGAGAGTCGGTCGTCAACGACTGGTTACGCCCTTGGACGTTCGAGGAAGGACTTGAATCATGAGAAATTCGATAGTCTGTTGCGGCTTTGGAAGATTGCTGTAGCCGCAGATGATGCGATTGCGATGGGCGTCCACCCTTTGACGCATCTGGACGATTCACATCCTCCTCTTGCTGCTGTTTCCTGTTGGCCAATAGGCTTACGCGCTTCCGATGGCCTGGGAGGAAGAGCTTTGTGAAAGCGCTCGCCATTTTGAGAGGGAGACTTACTCAGAACCAGTCCCGAGAAAGCAAAGAGGGACAAGGGGGGTGGAAGAGATGGAGGTAAGGAGGCGTTGTATGCTGAAGGTTTTCTAAATTTTCCAAGTTCTCAGCGGCAGATTCGATGAGGTGGCAGAGAGCTGGCCAGGTGAAGGAGAGCCGTCAGCTGGAAAAGTTGAAAGGGAGAAAGGACGAGATCGTTTAAATGAAATTCAAAAAGGAGGGAGGGGGAGGTTTTAGAATGAAGGGTGAAGGGTTGAAGAAGGAGAGAAAGAAATGACAAGGTTTCTTTCAAATGATGCGTCCAAGCTCAGCCTCGATTGAGCGCCCAGTTTTTCTCTAGCAGCCCATGCAAGAGTGTGGCAGATAGCCTGGCTGGATCTATGATATGGATGTAAGGCTATGTGTACTGTATGCGCTGGCTTGACTGTTTGGGCTTTGCTGTATGTTCGGATTGCTTTCAGATGCGCACTAAGACGTTGGGAAGAGGTATGATGGTTCAACCGGGTGGTGGAAGACTGTGTGAGATTAAGCTCTTATGAGCAACTCTGTGAAGAAAGGGTATATCGATGAGAACTTGATGAGGAGGTTGCGGCAGAGTATGTCGGAAGCTTTTTTTTCTTCTTCTTCTTTTCTTCTCTTTTCTTTTCTTTTCTTTTCTCTCCTGCTTTTCTTCAAGAGTGGTGAATGTGAATCTTGAATTGCTGATAGGTGTGATTGCTTGGTCGTGGTCGTTAATTTTACTGTCGTGATGGTTTCTTTGTCGTATCTCGCACTGTCTTGGCTGCGCTTTTCTCTCTGCCTCTCTCTCCGCCTCTCTTTCCCTTTCCCTTTCTTCCCTTCCTTCCCCTTTCTCCTGGGGTGCTGGCTGGACGAGAACAGAAAAATCTGTTCAGCCCCCGATGATCATGTTTTCCTCCCGCTCAAAGGGGGGAGAGGTTGTTCTCAGTGAGGAAGGGATTGAAAGGAGAGGGCCGGATGCCAAAGAGAGACAGAGGTAGAGAAAGGGATGATTGATTGAAGAACTGCAGTGGGGTATGTGAAGACCGGAAGGTGATGGGAAAGTTTTGGGGGGGGGGGGGATAGGGAGAGAGAGAGAGAGAAAGGAAGAGGGGAACAGAAGGAGGTAGGGTAAAAGGGAGGGGGAGAGAGAGAGAGAGAGAGAGGAAGACAGAGAGAACTTGGTGAATGGATCGGAGGGTGGATGGATGGTGAATGAAGGGATGGATGGTTGGGTGGGGAGGGGAGACCGTGGCACCCACGCTGTGTGGAGACGGCGACGTGGATGACTTGGATGTGGTCGAGTTTACATCTGACGCCGGGATTACGGATGGCGCATTTTCCTTTTCTTGGAAAGGAAAAATAAAAAATAAAATAAAATAAGATAAAAGCTTTTCGGACTTTTCTCATGATTACAAATAAGCTCTAACATTCGTGATTATACACTCATGACTTTACAGCAACACATCATGCTCCGAGTCGAGTCGGTCGTCACTTGCCAGCCTGACCTGGCCTATTCTCATACACGGATCCAACCACGCCTTTTCGTCCCCCCGCCCCGCTCTGAGGGTTCCCTACATGTTCTCTTCTTCTTGGTTGTTGTTCAAACAGTACCTGGATTCGAAGCATTTTCTCGATTTATGCTATTCAAAGCTGGTCTCACCAGACGATGGAAATGAACGTAGCCAGGAAACCTTCCAGGTTGGCTTGTCTGAACATTTGCCATGGATAAGATGAGAATGAATGCAAATGATTCCGGAGAGTTGGGACGTGGATGGGTGGATGGGGGGATGGGGGGTACAGGTGGATGATGCCTGGAGATAGCTCGGTGGGAGGAAAAAAAAAATCCATCAGGCAACCGAAAGGCTTGTTGCATGAATATGAGTTCTCTCGACTTGGCTCGCCGTTCATGTCATGTTCGGGAAGTATGCAAGTGGGGGTAGATTGGAGTTTGACACCCCCACACCCGATTCTCTCCAAGCTGGAAGGAGATCAAGACCAACCCCGATCAATTTGTCAAGATCGGGATAATTTCCTCCTTTTTTTCGGATTAAAGTAAAAAAAAAAAAAAGAAAAAAAAATCTTTTTTGTTACTCTTTCTCGTTGCCATCGTGCATGAACTACATCCTCTTCAAGCCTTTCTTTTGGAAGACACGGTCCCCTTCGACTAAGGTGCTCGTCGAGCCTCGGTGAATGTTTGTGGAGGGCAAACCACCAACTACATCCTCATCCCATTCCTTCCTTTCTCCTTCTCTAACCTCTCTCGTTCCTTCTTGTCCCTTCCTCAGAGCAACCTAAGCAACTGCGTTTCTTTCATTCTTCGTCCCTCCCCCCCAAACCAAACTCTTCCACCCGCCCCACCATGGTGATAGAACCTCCGTCGAAGCCCGACCCTGAGAGGAATCCTCCTGTCTACTGGATAGATCTAGGCCCAACCGGACATCTCCTCTCCTCCTCACGCCATCATCTCACCCTCAGGCACTCGACCACCGGTGACTACCATTCTCTTGGTGAGTAGCTTTTCCTCGATCAAGCTGGGTCCTGTGACACAGCTTGGCCGACCTCGCCACATCGCGATCTCTCCTTCCTTCTCCCGTTCTCCAATTCCCCGATTCTCACCTTCCAACTTTCTCATTCGTCCGGGAAATCGCCTCCCACAGTCATCTTCTCCTTCCCATCGGTAGGCTCGTCTCCCAAAGTGCCTTCCTATTACTGCATGGAAGCGACCTGCCCCCACCTCGGAGCACCTCTCGAAAACGCGACCCTGGAGGAAAAGGAGGCAGAAGAGGGGGATGACATCGAAGACTTCGTTGTAGTCTGGTGAGATCTTTAGCTGCACTTTCCCCTCACCATGCTCGGTTGGATTTTCGCAAAATTCATGCCTGGCTGGTGGAATGCTCTCCTGCTTCGGCAAATCCTAAAAGTCTCTGATTTCCTCCTCCTTCGTAACCATCTCATATCCTCGAACGTCGTCTTCTTCAGCCCGTAAGTCTCAAAACCGTCGTTCTCCCTTTCCCTGCGCTCCACCATATGCCTATTTCAAATCGAATCCAAAGACTGCTCCGATGTTTTAGGGGCCGCGCATTCAGCACGCAACTTTCTCCCCGTTCCGTAATCGTGTTCCCACAAAACTATCAGATGGCATGTGAGTCACATTCCCTTCCCACAATATCCATCCCTGAGATTGGCGAGTTCTTCCGGATGACTGACGTTTGTCTCAACCTCCCCTTCTGCGATATCATCGTGCGTTTGAAATCTCACAGGAGTATGACTTCTCCTTGAGGACTGGAGAGTCATCAACGGGTATCAACGCCTGCGTCTACTCTTGTGTCGTTCGAGATGATCACCTGCTGGTCGAGGCACCTAAAATTCAAGGTCAACTAGCTTCTGAATGGGACATTGTAGAACTGAGACCTGTCAGCGAAGGTACGCCGCAGTTCGTCAGCCACCCGGAGAGGAACTGATGATCGTTTCATCCCTTTCTGCACTTTTGAAATCATGAAAACTGACTCGCGGATCACAATTCCTATTTGGAATTATCACCATCGGATTGGAAAGCCTACGCAAACCTGACCGGAAGAGAGGATGTGGCCAGGAACCTTCACAAAGCCGTGTCCAAGGTCGATATTGGTCAAGACGATGCTGAAAAAGGCAAACCTAGTGTCGGCATACAGCTCGACGGACGGTCCGAAGAGGCGGACAAGGAGGTTGAACTCGGTGGTGGGAAGAGGCAAGAGGCTTCATATCAGAACATTCCTGTCCCATCTCCTCAACCAAAGACGCTCGTGGAATGGGCGGTGCTGGTTCTGAACACGCCCTCGCCTGCGGTCAAAGTGGCATACACTCGGTACGCTGCAAAAGCGTTCCGCTCTGGTGAATGCAAGATCATCGGTGGTGGCCGCTGGTCAAGCACAAGCGGTAAGGAGGAAGAGGATGGAGAGAGCGGCGGAGAAAGAAGATGGTTGAGGAAAGAGAATGAGACGCCTCCCGATGTCCCTGGCAGAGAGAAGAATGAGGTCAGAGTCAAGCCTGGCACTGAAGGGAAGCGGGGTCGAGGTGGGAGCGAGAAGAGTAGGATCGCCATCTTGCGTGAGTCCTCGCGAATTTGATCGCTGTGGCAATTTCGTCCCTACCTTTGCTGTTTGGGCTGATTTCTTTGTGATCACAATCGACTTTGATGCGGATTTTTGACTTTGACTCAATCGCGCTTTTCGATTCCACGCTCTACAGACTCGCTGGCGAACATTGAGCAATGGGCGATAGACCTAGCATGGGAGTAAGTAAAGCGAGCCCCTCCAGGCTAAACCTCCGCTCTGTCTTCCCATTGTGATTTCCCACCCTGACCAAGGTGAGGAAAGGGGGCGGCTTTTGGACAAACGGTTGAAGCATTGACCTAAGAACTCTTTCCCGCCCTTCCCATCCTCTCCCTGCCTTGCTTGGATGTGGCAAAATGGAATCCAGTATCATTGCAAGAGCCCCAGAACTCTGCGCCCGATTCTTTGAGACGGCCGCCGGTGAGGAGCAAAAAGGGACACGGCGCACACGCGAGAAGATGCCTACCCAGTTCTTCTCAGACTTCGTCAAGGTCGCAGAGGACGAAGCCAAGCACTTCACCTTGCTGGAAATGAGGCTTACCGAGATGGGGAGTTACTTCGGGGCCTTACCCGTTCATCACGGCCTATGGGAGTCAGCCAAGGATACCAGGCATTCTTTAACCGCCAGACTCTGTGGGTAACTCCCTTTCTCTTTCTCTTCTTCTTTTTCTAGTCGTATCAAGGTCGTAAGGGAGAGCTCGGTACACTTCTTAGTAGATTCAAAAGGGCGACCAACTGATTGGAGAGCTTTCTTCCCCCTCTTTTCTCACTTTTAACGATGTTTTTCCGTTCTTGGAAAATCTCGAATTGCTTTCCCTGGGATCAGCAATCATTCATCTAGTCCACGAAGCTAGGGGCCTTGACGTCAATCCTGTAAGTTGATAGGATGAAAGGGATGCGTGGAGCAGGTTTTTCTCAGGAGTGAACCCATTCTAAACTGCGTCCACCCCTCAACGGACGAGGCCCATTAGACTACGATCAAAAAGTTTGAGAACGCAGGAGACTTGCAGAGCAGCGAGGTGAGTGCAATTGAGATTCTTGGTCTTGAAGTTTCCTCTTAGCTTTCCGGGAGACAACTATTGAACGTACTTTTGCATCCCCACCCTCCTGACAATTGACTGTTGCATCCATCAACCGATCTCAGATTCTCACAACGATCCACGTAAGTCGGGAGCTTTGTTCATAGTCTTAGTCCCTGGAAGTTGTGCAAGAAGGAGTTGTATTTGACGGTTTCTGAGTGGATCATCCCCGAATGGCTCGAACCAGGCTAACATAACTTCACTTTTCCCTTTCGCCCCCCAAACTCAACAAACCATGTTTGGACGGCATGTCGATCTCTTGCTTGCGATCCATAGCTCGACGAGATCACCCACGTCTCGGCGGGTCACAGGTGGTTGACCTACCTCTGCAACGAAGCCAAGCCGGAGAAGCTAGATCCAATCAAGGTGTTCAGGGAGGAGGTGAGGAAAAACTTCCTCGGAAAGCTCAAGGGCCCTTTCAATGGCAAAGATCGGAGCAAGGCCGGGTTGGACAGAGAGTGGTACGCCGACCTGAGTGGCGAGAAGAGGAACTTGGTCGATCCCGCCGCTGGAGGGCGCGATGAGGTTGTTGGGGTTCAGAGGAGCGAGGTTGCGGGGGGTTGATTGGATCGAAAGGGGGAGAGGAAAGGAGAAGGCAAAAAGGATCTCGTTCATCCTCTTTCCTTGCTCCGTTCATGAATTTCCCTCGCTGCAAAACTTCCTCCCCCCCAAATCCCAAACTTCCAACCCTCCCTTATCTGATTCCCACAAGCTCGTGCTGTATTTCTAATTGCGAATCTGCTTTCCCTTGGAAAACAGGATTCTCGGCATGGGGCGAATCCTGTCTCCCTCCGTGTTCCCGTTGTTGCACAATAAAGCAGAGCACTGTGCGGAGAAGGAGGTGAGGAAATCGAGAAAGGTGCGGGAACGAGCTGGAGGGGGAGAAGGAGAAGGCGGGTTTCTCAACTTTTTTTTTGTGTGCGGGGGGAGCAATGTGATAAGCTGGATACAATTCAACAAGCAGTCAACGGAAAGTGCACCAGCGGATCTTTCCGCCCTTCCCCCCCTTTGCCCTTCTGTTCTACCCAGAAAAAGTCGAAAGAAGGAAACGGAAGGATTGGGGGGACCATCTCTCGCGTTGAACGCGTCTCTCACTCTGGCGAATTCTCCCGATTCTTTCTCCGTTCCCTTTGAGAAGAGGACGAATGAAAGAGGGGGATGGCGAAGGTTGGCCTCGTCCAGGGAAGGCTCTTGAGCGCTCCCTTGATCCCATCCCGAGGGGTCGCTGAGGTGTTTCAAGGATGCGAAAGGGGGAGAAAAAAGTAGAGGAAAAGGTTGTTCCAAAGTCTTTCGGTAGGAAGATTGATTTCTTTTTCTTTTCTTCCTTTCTCCAGTTCCCCCTTGCCCCCTCACCGATGAATGACCTTGTGACCAACATTGGTCGAGACAGGGATGAAGGTGGACACTAGCGACAGTGAGGCGATTTTGATTCATCCCCCTTGTTTCGGGAAGGCGGATTTGAAGGAGTTGGTCAGCAAAGATGGTGTCGAGCCTAGTGCCCTCGTTTTCCCCGTGAGGAGACTTGAGGTCGCAAGTTGCTACCCGTGCTCGGCAACGGCCGGTGGAGGGGGAAACGCTTTATTTTGAGTTGTGTTTTATTCCAATTACTTTTTTTCTAAAAAAAAATAAACAACAAAAAGGAACATCTCTCACACTTGGTCTTGATCGCGGGACTGATGATTTTCGCCACTTGCGAGCAAGAATCACACCGAGTTTCCCCCTTCCCCCTTCCCCCTTCCCTTTTCCTTACAACCTTTTCCCCCACTGAGCGAAGAAGGGGGGTTCCATTCTACCGCTCCCTTTGAAGAAGCTCGAGTGCGGAGGGGAGGAGGGGTGAAGCAAAGCTGCGAAAGCGGGGTTGCTTGTGTGGTTTGCACGCAAGATGCAGAAAAGAGGGGGAGGGTGGGGGAAAAGGTGTGTTGTTCGCTTTCCTTTACCGATATCGATCGGCTTTCTCCTTTTCCTTACCCAACTTCGACGCTGGTTTCGATGGAGTCTCCCCAGATAGCCTCGGGCTGTAGACCGAACGGGCATTGCATCTCGGTTAAAATTTGGGTCCACTCGCTCTCTCCACTACCCCATGTGAGAGATTACCATCAGCTGAACCCCTAGACTTGTCGGAGGGAGAGGGAGGGAGGGAGGGAGAGATCGAGAATGAGATGCCTTCACAATACTAAGCGAAAGATAATCCTAACTGGTGATGATTACAATCAGAATGTTTTATTTCACTCGCACCCGTGGACCCTTTTTCGAGTTCGTATGCAGGGATGAGCAGATGCGATGTCAGCTTGCTGAGATGAGATGAGATTTTCAAAGTCAGATCCGGATCGACTGTATTTCATGTTCACTTCATCTTTCTTTCCCCCCCTCCTCAAACCTCCCCCCCCAAGTCTCCACATCAACTCGGATAGGATCGATGAGGGGCTTTCACCCTAACCTTCTCATGTACGAAAACCCCCTTTGTGCTCATCCATCTCTCTCGCCGGCTGAACTATTGACCATGACGCTGACCCTGACCGTGATTCAACTTTTGACTCGTTCTCAGCCCCGCTTTCTTGCGTATCGCGAGCACACCGAATCCGTTCCCAGTGCTTCGCATCCGACTGATCATGCGGTGAAATGGTGTGCTGCGCATACATCACGTATGTGCAACATGCACGAAGGTTGCCACCCAACGATGTCATGGATAAAGGAAGACCCGGTACAGTGTATGGCCCCTTTCCTTTCCTTTTTTTCTGTCCTTTTTTTGGGCTCCATAGTGCTTCTCTGCTCCTCTCGATGTCTTCTGGTTTCCCTGATCCCCTCTGCAACGGTGGTTGCACTAGACCCCCCTGTTTCCCGTATTTGTTTGTCAGTGGGGTAGCTGCAAGAAGGCTTTAATCAAAGATCTCCTCTTCGATCCTCTCTCGGGCAAGCAAGGGTACCAGTCCCCAATCCCCATGCATGCCCTTTGTTGCTCGCGTCAACAAAGGAAGGATCGAAATGCTTTGCTATTCAGCACAATCAGTCTGCCCTTGCTTGGCCTTGGCCCGCCCCATTCCTTTTCTCGATCGAATGAATCCATATGATGTGTATCTGCGGTTGATCTAGAGTCATGAGGATGCGCATGCATTATGTCAGAATGGGGGGGGGCAGCGGGCATGGGAAAATTCAACGACAAACAAAGCGTTCGGCGCCACAGGCCTGGTCCCCTCTTTGAGCTGAGTTGAGATAATTCCTTTCCAACGGTTCGATCAAGCGCTACGCATCAACCTTTTCCCCACTGAAGCCTTTTTCTCCTACCCTCGGAATCGAGGGACCAAGGGATAGGGGGGGATCGCCGAGTCGAACGAGTTCATTCCGACTGAAGACGATTGATCCTTCTCTCCATGTCAGAGTCAGCTGGTCGCGAGCGAGATTCGTCGTTTCGCAGACGACACAGGAACGACTCAAAATGTTCCTTCTTTCCCTTTTATTGTTTTCATTTATTTGCCCTTTATTCTTTTTCCCCACCGTTTCTCAGGGTCAAATCGAAGAACCCTTCCCTTCCCGCTTTTCCCACCTTCGCCTTTGTTCCTATCTGCCACCTGTACAGTACCTACAAACTTCCCATGGGGAAAGGCGAAAGGTGGTGGGTTGTGGAAGAGAGCCTGAGAGGCGTCAGGAGCCGAGGGGGGTGGGTTGATCGGTTGGTTGGTTGGTTCTGATAGTGATTGCTCTTTGAAACACACAATCACCCACATTCGCATTCGAATCATGAAGGAGGCTTCCGTGGCAACCCGATGCGAATCCTAATGAGGCTTTGATTCGGGTTTGGGAAAGTCGAGGTGAGAGTTAGAGTCAAAGGCAAAGTCACACTCCCAATCACAGTCACAGTCACATTCATAGTCATAGTCTTATTCACAGTCACAGTCCGGTGTGGCAAAAAAGGTGTACCCAAGACAGTGAGGAAATAGTGTCGTGTCGGCGTTGCCAGTCTCACTCACTCCAACACTCCTCCTCACCATACTCGTTCAGTAACATTCTGATTTCTTTTGCATTTACCCACCAAGCACACACACACACACACCCCTCCCTCGATCCCCCCTCCGCTCTCACATCCGCTTCTTCACCATACCCTGTTAGTCGCATCTCTCTCTCTCTCTTTCTCCCTCTCTCTCTCTCTCTCACACACACACAGAGGCACATTCACACACACTCCAAACTCTCTGATCTTTCCCTCCCTTGTCTACTTCCTTTCTCCCTCCCCTCCTCTCCCACCCATCCAAACCCGGTCTTATCCACCTAGTTTTCGTTGTTTCTTTTGTCATTTCTTTTCGTTCTTCTTTATCTATATCCTTAACCCCCTTTTATCTCCTCAGAAGCTCATCGTGATACTGACCTCCTTCAATCCCAAAGCTCATCGGCGCTCAAGGTGTAGTCTCCTCATCCTGTTGCCTCCGTCGCCTCCTCTCACAGGCATCAATTTTTCCCACGTCTCGATATTGAGGCAAACGCCTTGTGGAGAGAGAGAGAGAGAAACACGCACACTTGCACTTACGCATGCACACAGTGTGAGTGTGTCTTTTTTTACACACAAACACATCAGAGAACAAGAGAAAAGAGGGAGAAGAGGTTACCGAGGTCTGAAGATCCGGGCCACGTCAAAGATAGGAGCCCTAGAAATATCACACTTCCTATCTGGGTTCTCCACCCCCAACCACCCTTCTCTGCTCTTCTTCCCCCTCTTCTCCCTCCCCCCCCTACGATCCTTACCTACTTCTATCTCCTTTATCACTTTGCGCGCCCTCCTCCCTTCCATCTCTCCACCCCTGTCGCTTCAACAGATCCCTTCGTTTAAGCTTAGGTGGTCTTGCTTAACAAAGGAGAAGGGGGCCGTGGAGGACCAAAGAGTGAGGGCAGGTGGGAATGCGCTTGGACCTCTGAGGCGACGGTCCTAACATTGAAAGACGTCAGCCAGCAAGATTAACAAAATAGAGACAGGTAAAAGTTTAATCAACACAGGCCCCTCGTCTTGGCTGAGCCCCCTAGCTTGGTATCGAACCAACATCAAGCTAGCCACAAGGTGATCCTGTTCTCCCTTGCTCTCATTTCTCGCCATTGCTTGGTCTATTTCTCTCCGATCAAGGCTAGGAGATCAAGAAAAGGACGAACAAGAAGGAGGGAACAAGAGGAGAGCTTGCTGCAAACGAAGGATAGGATCGCTCAAGCCCCTTACCTTCCCTTTTATCTACCTTACCCTTCTTCCCTTCCTCGTACCTTCTACCCTGCTTTTCTTTCTTTGCGCCTTTTTGCAAGCCATAATTGCGCACTTCTTTCTTCCTCCCTTTACCCCCTTTTCCTTCAACCTCTCTATCTCTCCGAAAAACCCTTTCCTGGCCCTTTCCCAAGATTGGAATCATTGATCACGATCAAAAACTCGCGCACACCTACCTCTCCACCCATCGAATTCTGTCGGACTTTCATAATCGTATTTCTATCAAGTTGCAAGTATCGTTCAGTGGGAAGGGACTGGTTAGCTTTTATCATATTGAAGGGCCAGCTCTAGGCGACGATCTCACCGCCCAAATTGAACAGGTAGGATCGATCAATTTCGATAGCTTACCCATCATCAATCGCTCAAGCATGCCATCAGATCAGCAACAGGTTGGCAGCTTTTCACGAGCCGCCCAAAGGGACTCGCACTCTTCCTCTTCAGACCTTACTCTTCAGAATGATTCAACGCAGCAGCAGCATCAGCATCAGCAGCAGTATTCTGGCCAGCATGGGGATCTTTACAACGCTGGTCATCCCTCACATCACCACCACCTTCCCCCGACTCGTCACCAGTTGCATGGACACCACCGTTCGTCGCTAAATCCATCCGCTCGCCCCAGTTTTCCTTCCGGCCCGCAAAGTTTCACCTTTGGTGCTGTAGGCCAACAGTCAGTCTCCCGATTACCCAGCTTGTCACATCAAGAGCAAGGGCATTCGGAGAGAGGGAACCATGTGACACACCATTTTGGCCAGGTATCGGGTCCATCAACTTTTCCTTCAGGACCTGACTCCTATGACATTGGCCTTGAAGCAGCTCAACCAAGGAAATTGAATGATCCTGGGGTAGCACTTCTACCCATTCCAGTGAACAATGGGAGTTTTATTCCTTCAGTTCTGCGAAATAATTCTCAACATCAGCAATCAAAACCCCCGGAGACTGAATGGCCGAGACAAAGCAGGGGAGGACCGATCGAGATCCAAAGCTTGCAACAGGCACATGGGATGGACGTTGCCAACCTCTCAGCGTCATCTCAGGCCGTGGGAAGGTGAGCCTTAATGTCGCGATCCGTAGCATCCGCTTCTCACGATTCGACCGCCACTTACGGTCTCCATTCTTTCCGCATCCTGGATGGCAGCGAACCCTTCACCGACCAAGACACCTTTGCAAGGTTTCAGCAGCAGTACCAAGGAATTAATTTAGTGGGGTTTCAACCGGGAAACGAAACTCTTCGTGCCGTCTCCTTGAGCGACCCTTTTACGGACGGTCGGATTGGGAATGCAGTTGCTTCCGAAAGTGGATCTTACCAGGCCGCCTCCCATGAAAAACCCGAATCGGGGTATCCCCAAGTGCTGCAGCCTTACCAAAAGAGTATTACGGAGACACCACGAGAGGCAAGGCGTTCCGGGCCAGGTGAGCCCTCAAAGTACCCACAAGGTACCCTTACTGCCTGCTCCGCACCCAAAAGCTGGTATGAGCCCGACTGCCAACCAACCGCGCGACCTGCACCTGGCCAAATTTCTCACGCATTCGCTTTCGACTCGAATAAGAGCTCAAGATCCGGCCCCTCCACCGAACATCCTGCAGTGAAAGAGGGCTGGGCTACATTGCCTTCTTCCGCTCCTGTCTATTACACGGCAAATTCGCTGCCCAGAGCAAATGCTGGGATTCTCCCCGAAGCAGCTCTTTGGAATCCTGTCTCAAGCTTTGACTCAACAGAGCCTTCAAAGAAGAAAGGAAAGAAATGCGAGCTACCTGGTCATACAAGGACCGCCAGGGCATGCCTTCCGTGTAGGGCAGGGAAGAGAAAGTGCAATGGCAGCTCCCACTGTTCGGCATGCATCAAACGCAACATCTCCAGCATCCACTGCAGATATGAAGAGACGGACAGCGCTCGGCAGTACCGGATCGAGTTCGAGATTGGTGTCGCCAAGGCTCAGAAAGATCTGGGACAGGCAGGGATCTCTGTGGGAGCCTTGGCCGACATTCCAAACCCTCGTCGCATTCGCACGATCCCAAAAGCCCTCATGTCAGGCCCGCATACATCGGATGTTGCCGATAGCATTGTGAACGAGATACTCGCAAGATCGCACAGGCAGGGTTTTAAGGACGAAAGCTATGGCGATCAGATTCTAGAGGCTCTTGAAAGGGGCATCTCGCCCGATCCGCTACTAGTGTCGAACCGTGAGCCGAGCCTTGATTATTACAAGGATACCTGGTGGGAGGATCTATGTCTGTGCTTTGGACCGACGAAAAAGTCTGGCTCCGTCGAGGTCTCTAGGCGCTTCAAGTCTTTTCGCTTCATCGTCATGCCCTTCATCCAGACAATCGTCATTGGCGGCCGCGGCCAGCTGCTCAGCCAGCTGAATCAATTCTCGTACGAGCCAGCACTCACGTACGCTTTCGTGGCCTGGGGCTCATTGAACTTTCCCGATCGATACGAGAATGGAAGGCCAGTCTACAGTTCGGCTATCAAGCTAGCCGACAAGGCTCGGGCAGCCTTGGATGTTGCGCTGAATCACAACCGAACTCGTTCACTTCTGCGGGCCGCCTGGTTGATCGCCCTTTTCGAACTGTGTCCCCTTCCCTCGAGGACTAAGGGAAACATTGAGTCAGCCTTCAAAGCGCTCGACACGTTGTACGGATTCGTTCGCAACCAGGATACAAAAAAGAAAACGCCTCTTGACATTTGGAGGGAAGACCCCCCGGAGGGTTTGATCACCACAGCAGATGCGGCGACAGAGGCGTCCGGAGGACTAAGGTTTGATCAGGATACCGGGTCTGCCAATAGCAACAAGTGGACCGTAAGGACGCTCTTGCTCGACACCAGCATCAAGTCGATCGAAAAGGCCAAGTACGTCGGTCGATGCATCCAGCTCTTCGCACTAGGCTCTCGTGTCCTTTCGATTCCGCGTGAACCCACGATCAAGGCCCAACTTTTCGCTGGCTATGCAAGAGAGCTTGACAGGGTTGAGAGCATGGTGGGAAGATCTTGGCAGTGGCCATTCCCGGACAGTGGCCTTTTGAATCTGATCCGAATCTTCAGAGCACTTCTTTTCCTGCCAAAAGGACAGATTCCAAAAGCAGACATGTCGGATTTCCTCCCCCCTCCTCCTGAATCTCTTCAACTCATGGATCAGTCTGAGAGTCAGCCTGCTCTTGAAAACCTCGAGGATCATTTGAGGATCAAAGCTCGCAGGAGATCTCACCGGCATAATTCGCCTCCTGGTACTCCACTGAGCCGGGAGGAGACTGCTGAGCCCTTCAAGAACTGGCCCAGCTTCATGCGACCGAATCAACCTGGCTCTGCGAGGCCTTCCCAACTATGTGAGTCTCCGGCCTCTTTGACATGTCAATTACTTTCGGGCACTTTCCAAACCCAGCTGAAATCCGTTTTTTCCGTCTCTTTTCCCCTACCTCTTACGACCAAGTGCCTCTGACTCTATACGTCGATGAGCTATTGACGGACTTTGAATCTGGCCTTGGCAACGAAGGATCCAACCAGTGCCGAGTCGGCACCTTGCGATTGATCGAGCTTTTGTTCGAGGCGATCCGGCCTGTGTCGAGCAAGTGGTCCTCGACCGAGTTTGACCAGCTGCTCCGGGCGCTCGAAGCAAAGTATCGGAAATGCTGGGAGATGATCGATCCGTACCACTTTGAAAACCTGGAGAGACCTCGATCGGCTCGCCCTAATGCGATCGAGTACGACCAGATACCCGATCCCTTCGGTCATTTCAAAGCTCTCAAAGAACTCTACCTCAAGAGGGGGAACCGTCCACTGACCATCGATCCCGCCTTTGGACCTCCCCCTCCCCCGCCGCCCAATGCCTTGGTTGATGATTTCAACGCCCTCGAATCTCGCGATCGCTCAATGTCAGCTTCCCAAAGCACGGGACCATCGGAAGACGTGGCAAACCAGCCGGAAGTCGGTACGAGGCAAGATATCGGCAGCCAGAGCCCTCAACCTAGCTCGTTGGTGGTTTTGGACAGCATCGGGTTCCCGATCCTGTAAGGCGGCGGATGGAAAAGTGAAACGTAGTGATAGGGAATAGGGGGCGCAAGGACTCTCTTCTCGCTGTTAGCATCGACTGACGGAATGAACGGGACAGTGCATACAGAACAGTAGTATGTGCAGCGCAGTTTTGTACACACAGTGTGTTCATCCATCCAAACACTCATGCATGCAAAGCGAGAGCCGCTTTCGCATATCGCCTCCGTACCCTGTTACTTTATTCTCTTTGACCGGGAGGCTTTCATGATAACCACATGCGAGAAGGGTGAACTATGCAGTATGTGCTGTCTCTCAAGCTGCCCGGATTGGGTGGTCTGTTGTCACCTTTTCTCTCCCCCTCTCTCTCTCTCTTACACACACACACACATTCTGTCTTCTTCATGGGGAGGGACGTGGGACGACGCGTGTCGATTTCTCCTGGGGGTTGGGGGGAGCGGAGCATGCATCTAGAAACAAAGTGATCGCGACGCGCGCGTCGACCCAAGTGCAAAGACCAGCGCAAAGATGAGCTCACACCAGAGAGACCAACAAGCTGAATGAATACCAATCACTATCAGCCTCGCACCTACACTGACCCTTTGCTTCTTGCCTCCCTTCATCAGTTCCCAACCGCTCAACATCTCCATCCCTTTGATCAGGGAAAGAAATACCTACAACCCCCCCCCCCCCCCCCCCCCCCCCCCCCCCCCCCCCCCCCCCCCC